>CM053269.1:74275190-74286629 GCA_028583415.1 Protea cynaroides
TCTCTCTCCATCTCCGTTTTTGTTGAATACTTGGGTTTAGGGTTTTGGAGAATTTTTTCCCAATGGTAGCCGATTTTGACTCCAAAACCTACGAAATTTTGTTTCTCAGGATTTCGATTTTCTTGCCTTGTATTTCTAGTTTCTTTTTTTCTCAAATTTGGGTTCTCTTTCCAGGAACCCCTTTGGTTCTTTCCATTATTTAGTTCTCTAAGGTCCTCTTACTTCTCATCCACAATTCAGTTTGATTTCTCTCTTATTTTCTTTTCATAAATTTTCATTCAAGAACTTGAAGATTTAGGAATGGCAGGAGGAAATGCAGTCCAGTTTGAAGATTATTTGTCGATTATGGCTGAGAAATTGAAGTCATCACGTTTGAAAGCTGGAAGAGGAATTCTGCTATATTGGGGTTGTAGGGGTTGAGAGATGATGAATTGTTGTCTATGTTGCGTGAAGGTTATGTGGATGGGGTTGTAGGAATCAAGAGGGCTGTCAACAAGAAAGAGCGAAGGAGAACCAGAATATGATTTCATATTAAGAATGAGAATCTAACATGATTAAACACAAATCAGAATACCAACTCATGAAAATCAAAACTAATGCTTAATCAAGGAGTTTTGCCTCACTGGTCGCCTGTAATCGTTTCGCTTGCATCTGAGTCCAACATATCATCTCCGCTGAAAAGAACGTGAGGGAGAATGAGAAGATAAGATTAGAGTTTATTTTAGTTGGATATAAAAGGGTTATATTGGTCTTTTAACAGTAATAAGATTTAAAATATGGATAAAAGGTTGAGGGTAGAGTTGTTCATAAAAAAATTAACTTTAACACCATTAAAAATTGAAGCTATTTGGATTTTAATAGTTATTTAAGGGAGGTAACTATCTTTTTTGAAACCTTTGGGGATCAACGGTCAATAAGGTAAGTTACAGGAGAGGTAACTGTCTTTTACCCTTTATTTTATTGATTGTTTTTGTTTTTTCGTTTTCTTGTTTTTTGTTTTTGTTTTTTGTTTTTTCTATTTTTTTTTTGTTTTTGTTTTTTGTTTTTTTTGCTGTTGTTTTGTTTCCTCCGATTTTCTTCTTGGTTTGCTGGTTTCAACAAAAGAAATAGAAAACGGAGGAAGATGGTTGCATACCTGTTGGATTTGGTGAGAAATTATACCATAGATATTTCACATTTCAAAAATCTTATTTGAGGTATTTTTTTTCTTCCATATTTCCTATATTTGCCTTACTATTACCTTGTCTCTTCCACCGCTGAATCTGCATCGACATCTTCTGCAGCTCCCTTTCCTTGTCAATCCACTCCCTGCCCCTAAATCCCCAAACCCAACACCTCTGTCTTCTTTCCTCTAATGGCGATCTCCACCACTCCTTTTCTTCCGACCTTTTGGTCACAAAAAACCTCCCTTTCCTTGTCAATCCACTCCCTGCCCCTAAATCCCCAAACCCAGCACCTCTGTCTTCTTTCCTCTAATGGCGATCTCCACCACTCCTTTTCTTCCGACCATTTGGTCACAAAAAACCTCCCTTTCCCTTCCCTTCTTCTCCACTCCAACGAACCAGAAATTCTTCAAGAAAAGAGGAATGATTTTGGCCGGTTCGTTGAGGAATCTTTGATCTCCTTTCCAGATTCATTACGAAATCACAACATAATACATCTTCAACACCTACTCTCAACAACACAAAAGGGGAATGGTTTCAGCCGCTAGTTCAGGTTGAGGTGAGCGTGGGATATTTCGAAGAATTTCTGGCTTGAGTGAGGAGAAAATGTCATTAGCAGAGTGGAATCTAAGCAAGCCAAGAAAGAAAAATAAAACGTTGTTACTAGAGATTTCCTCAATTAGCGAAACCCTAACAGGCCGACCTTTGATCAAAAGTATTAAGGGAGGGAAAGAGAGGAGCATGTGAAAGGATAATATGAAGAACCCCGTAGCACCCACCGTCTTCTGCATTTATCGCTCTCTTAATATTTCAGCTTCTTTTCAGTAAAAAGTCCAAAATTTCTCTTTCTATGTTCAGTTTCTTATTTATCCATCTTACTTTGCTAACATCTTATGATTCAAATCTCTCTGGTGAGCCACTCTTTATTCCTCACTCCTTACCCCCTTGAGGTTGTACATTTAATGGGGATTGGATTCAATGTCGCTTGTCATTCTCACTTTCTCTTTTTTGATAGCTTCGATTTCCATAGGTAAGATCAATGCTTTTAAAGCACCAGGATTCATCAATGTCGTCCTATGCTTTACGGTTTCTCCGTTACTTGTCTCGGTTGCTTCATTTTCTTCACATTTATGTTTTCTCTCTTATATATGTTGGTTGCACTGGGATAATCAGAAAGGAAGAAACCAGAAAAGGGAAAGGAATTGATTCCCGATCCATCCCATCTATCCACCCAAAGCTCTATAAGGTCAACTCCATGGTCAACTTAACAAAATTTTCTTAGATGGTTGCGTTGGGAGGAGCAGAAGAGATGAAACCAAAGAAAATCGTAAAGATCCCCTTGTTCCTAACCATGGTGAGATAGCGTGGGGTTGCAGTGTAATGTTTTCATCATGTATAGGTTTGCATCAGACATTATGTGGATAGGATTAGTGGAAAGGTGTTGAATGGACGGCTGTGATTCGATGATACCCTTTATGGGATGGTTCCAATTAATCCACCTTAATGTGTAATTGTTTGAGGACCTTCTGGTAATTTGATCCGATTATGGGAAGGACCAAATTACCCTTCTTAACAGGGTTAGTCCCTGCTCCCTCTCTTTATATAGATGGTCAATTCTCATAATTGGCAATCGTTTACTTATACTGAAAAGGGAGCAGACAAGACTAGCAGAGAATTAAAGCTCTTTGTGGAACTTCTTCTTCTCCAAACTAAATGGATCCGGGTATATTTACTTACTTTAATTTGATTCATATTATAGTATGTCTTACAGTGGTATCAGAGCCATGGTGCTCGAATTAAAAAAAAAAAAATTTGAATCAAGTTTACCCGGACCACTGTAGGCTAGTTGCAGGTCAGCCTGCTGGCTTGCAGGTTGACCTGCAAGCCTAGCCTACAGGCGAGCCAGCAGGCCAACCCGCAGGCCAGCCCAGGGCGGGGGCCGGGCCAGAAGCCAGCCCGCAGCCGGCCGTAGGCGGGCGGCGGCCAGGCTGCGGCGGGCGGCGGCGGCTAGCCCGCAGGCCAGCCTACAGGCGAGCCAGCAGGCCAACCCGCAGGGCCAGCCCGCAGGCCGGTTGTAGGCATGCCCGCTAGCTGCAGCCGCCGCTGGCAGCAAGCTATGCAAGCTTCAGTCGCCGCGAGCAGCGAGCAGCCGCAACCAACAAGAATATTCTATCCCTTTTCCGGCGTCTTCATCGTTTTCAGGCGGTGGAGACGTGGTTGCCGGATTTTTTGACTGATCATAGGAGCCGTTGAACACGTTGGTATCGTCTGTGAATCGTTTTGAGAATAATCGAATATTCTCAAACGGTTATGTTCAATGGCATCCTTTTGTAAATTAAGTGATAAGTAAGGGCCCTTTTAATCCCTTTAATAAAACCATTTGAATTAAAAAAAAAAAACCATTTTTTTTGTTCGGTTTCTAAACTGAACCTATTTTTTACCCATATGGGTTGACCCATGGACCCTAATCTGACCCATATGAATCGACCCAATTAGAGCCCATATGGGTTGATTCGTGGACCCTAATCTGACCCATGTGGATCGATCAAATTAGAACCCATATGGGTTGACCCGAGGACCCTAATAATATTTCTGTGGTGACGTTTAGAAATAATGAATTATTTTTAATTATATGTAACTTCATGTAGGTTACGAACCGAACGTCACTATTTACAGTGACTGCACTTTTTATGGCAGTATTATATAAACGTCGTTGAATGTTCAGAATAGTTATTGTTTTTAGTGACATTTATATAAACGTCGTTAAAAGTTCAGAGTAGTTACTGGTTTAGTGACATTTATGATCTAAACGCCACTTTATATATAGGAAAACAGGAAATAAAGTCCACTGTTTTAGTGACAGATATAAACGTTAGTGTTAAATAAAATAATGACAATGTGATTAGAACTTAGTTTAACACTTATAAAAGCCATTGTTTGGGACAATGTTTTTGTTCCACGAGTGAAAATGTGCCATGAAATAATTAAATTATGAATTTTCATAGTGGGATGCTTTTATGGACTTAGACATGGAATGTTTTTTTCCTAATAAGTGTCGAAATAGTCTATAATATTTAAAGCTACCAAGTCTGAACCCATGGGCCTAATGCAATCTTGTTGATGGGATTCCATGATTTGAGTTATGATGCTTCCATTTCGCGGGCTAGTTTCTCAAGGTATGGGACCACCACCAACGGTATTAAAAGATTACCATCAAGGAAACCATATGACGAATGTCGTGCTCTTGCCATCTCAGGTGAGTCTTCGTTTGGTCGGTCCGCTCGATCGAGTGAGGGTGATGTTGATGAACTTCACAGAATCAGGAGTCCTTGTCTTGCCATCTCAGGTGATGAGATTTTTGAGGAAGGTTGTTTTCAGGCATCTCGCTTTGCTCAGATTGTAGGGAAGGCGTATTGGGCGATCTTGCCATCTCAGGTGTGACCCCAATGACATGGACCTTACATCTAGTTCTTTTAGATTTTTTTTATTTTTTCTGAAAAAACGAGACTGGGAGAAATTTGATCAATTGCCCATTTGGTTAGATTCATTGATGTTATTATTATTAGTGACATTTTTGTATTCTTATATACTTTATTATGCTTATTGACTGGTAAATTATTGTTTTGTGTTTACCAGCTTTGATTTCCCACCTTGCATCCATCAAGAAACTAGATGGTTCTAATTATGAAGAATGGCTAGAATCTGTTTCTGTGACGCTTGCTGTTATGCGTCTCGACATTGCACTAAGACATGATGAGCCTCCTAAACCTTCTGAGTCTGCTGACTCTGAAACAAAGAAACTTGCTACTGATTAGGAGGAATCCAACCGTCTCTGCTTAATGGTCATTCAACATAGTATAGATAGGGCTATTAGGGAGAGTATCCTTGATCAGAAGACTGCCAAACTATATCTGTCTGAAGTTGCTAAGAAATTTAAGAAACATAACAAAGCAGAGAGAGGTGCCTTATTGGAGAATTTTACATCGTCCAAGTATGATGGAGTAGGGGGAGTTCGCAATCACATCTTGAAAATGACCAAGTATGGGAATAAACTCTCAAAGATGAAAGTGCCCATTGCAGATAGTCACTTGGTGTGGCAGATTATGGAATCTCTTCTTGCTAGTTTTGACAATCTTAGAATATCATACAATGTCAATAGTCTGCAATTGACTATAGATGACATGACTACAATTCTTGTTCAAGAGCAAGAGACAAAGAAGAAGAAAGGACAGACAGTCCAGTTGACTGTACATGAGGGTAATAAAAATATCCAGAAGTCAGATCTGAAAGGAAAGAAGGTAAAAGGGAAATTTGGTAAATTTAAGCAGACTGGTCAGTTCTACAAATCAAAGAATAAAAGCTTCAAAAGGAATGGTCAAGGGTCTACAAAGTTTCAAGGGAAATGCAACTATTGCAAGAAAATAGGACATAAGAAATCTGAGTGTTACAAGTTACAGAACAACAAAGAGAAGAATACAACTCAACTTGTCACTCAGCTTCAGGACTTGATTATAGGTACTCCTCTAGCTCTAGTCTGTTCTGAATTTAATTTAGTTGATGTTTCTCCCACTTCTTGGTGGTTTGATACAGGCGCTAGTATTCATATTATGAATTATGTGTAGGATTTAAGAAACAAGAGGAGGCCAAGTGATGGGGAGTTGCACATCTACGTAGGGAATGGGGAGAAGATTCAAGTAGATTGTGTAGGAGTAGTAGATTTAATTTTGTCTTCTGATTTTATTTTGAAATTAGACAATGTGGTTTGTGTTCCGTCACTTAGACAGAAACTTATTTCTGTTTCAAGGTCAGATTGTAAAGGTTATGTTTTTAACATTGCAAATAATAAAATTGTCTGCTATTATGGACCAAAATTGATTGGTTCTGCTTCATTGTCTGATGGGCTCTATAAACTAGAATTATCTACTACTTCTACATCCTCAATTCATTCCTCTACTGTAAATGTGGCTTTGGGTTCTAAACGTCCTTTGTCTAATGAAGACTCTTCTATGTTATGACATAGACGTTTAGGGCATATTTCTAAATCAATAATGGAATGTCTAATCAATGATGGAATCCTGCGTAAGGTTGATTTTTTTGATTTTGGGACATGTGTCAATTGTATCAAAGGGAAACTTACTAGAGCTAGAGGAAACGGGTCATTCCGAAAGGAAGAAGTTTTAGATCTAATTCATACTGATATTTGTGGTCCATTTACTCCTATAGCAATGGGAGGTTTTCGTTACTTCATTACCTTCATTGATGATCAGTCTCGTTATGGATATGTGTATCTGATTCAAGAGAAGTTTGAATCTCTTGAGGCCTTTAGAATTTTTAAGGCTGAAGTTGAACTGAAAATGGGGAAGAAGATAAAGGCTGTGAGATCTGATCGAGGCAGAGAGTATTATGGTAGGTATGATGAAACTGGTCGCAACCTTGGACCATTTGCAAAATACTTACAGGACTGTGGCATTGATGCTCAGTATACTATGCCTGGTACCCCAGAACAAAACGGTGTCGCTGAAAGGTAAAATCGTACTCTTATGGACATGGTGAGAAGTATGGTAAGTAAGTCTACCTTACCAGACTTTTTGTGGGGGGATGCATTAAAGACTACAGTGTACATTTTGAATAAAGTGCCAAGTAAATCAGTTTCAAAGACACCTCATGAGTTATGGAATGGTAGAAAATCGAGTATTAATCATCTTCATGTTTGGGGATGCGCAACGGAAGTAAGACCCTATAATCCTCAGATGAAGAAACTTGATCCCATTACCATAAGTGGACATTTCATTTGTTATCCAGAGAGGTCAAAGGGATTTAGATTTTATTGTCCATCTCATTCTACCAGAGTTATTGAGTCTGAGCGAGCTGTTTTCTTTGAAGATGACATTTGCCATCAGACTTTTCTACCTCGCAATTTTACTTTTGAAGAGGAACACATTGTAGTTCCAATTCCTAGTCTCCCATCATCATGTCACACCCCAATTCTGATCCAACCAGAATGGTGTGAGTGAACCGTCATTGAACCAACGGTTCACACCAAGATCTCGAATAGGCCGTGTTCACTCATACAAACCATTACACATAACCACAATCAGAATATAAATAGTACAGCGGAAGTCTTTAAAATAGAAGGAACTGAGTATCTATTGATAATTTAAGTAAGTATCCAATTATTCAAATTCAATCATAAAATATAATATTCTTACACCCACTTAATCCAACTGAAAATAACTGAAAACAAATAAATAAAATCAATCACAGATACACGCAGAAAGGGCACTCGCATGAAGCATCATGCTCGTCCTCTCCTACCCGTGCACCCAGAGCAGCAACATTACCATACGCCGGAGCGTTCATATAGTCATCCACCGTGTATCCTGCATCAACATCTAAAAACAATGTGTACACAAAGGGTGAGCTCACAACTTAGCTCAGTAAGACAATCAGACAGTTTCATAATATTATGCATGAGTAACAATCATTTTATGCAGTGGTCTGGTTTTAAGTTTGCAATGTGTTATAGAAAGGTTTGGTGGCCCCCGCACCTCTATACACGAGTGTGTGGCACCTCATGGATCACACCCCCATTGGCCCACATGCACCCATCGTGGAATAGAGATAGAGCTAAGATACCCCCGTACCTCCCCTGATACTCTACCCATACCAGTACCTAAGCCCCTACTGGCCAGGGCTCACAAACTGGGCTCGCAACTAACCAATCCTATATGTCATCAATGTATGCTCTATCCCAGCACAGCCGTCTACGGCATAGAGATAGAGCTAAGGCATTCCCACACCTCCCCTGATGCCCTATCCGCAACTAACCCACTAGGATAGATACACCAACATAACTCCCTACGGCATAGAGATAGAGCTAAAGCATCGTGGACAAGCCAGCATCAACCTCGGAGACCACAATGCCACATAACCATGGCCAGACCAGCATCAACATCGGAGACCACCGTAACACGACCTTCCCCTGATGCCCCACCCGTACCAAGCATGTTAAGACAGAACACTACAAAAGGTGCTAGTGTGAGGAGCAATCCTAGGCCCATGCCTCACTCCACACACTAACGAAAACAATCACATGCTTAACAATCACATCCTATCAGTGCATGAACAGTAATAATAACTGAAATTAAAAGATGGCATGTGAATATGCACAAACATCACATCATATATAATCAGGTGATTAACATCGACTTACTGTCCATTAATTATTATGTTTAGGTCAGATTCCCTTACCTGACGCTCGTTTGATAGCTTGCTCCACGTCGCAAGATCCAAACGGGAAGTCACAAAGTCCTACAATATTATTACGGTTTCATTAGAATAGCTTCCTTAAGGTTTCACGTTGGTCGGAAACCAACAAAGTCCAAAACCAGCCTTTCAGAACTGACCGGTCACAATATACCGATTGCAGCTCTGTGAGCAAACTAGCAACCGGTATGGTCGACCGGTATGTCTCCGGAAGACCATACACTTAGTTTTTTGACTGTCGTCGATCGATTTCCTTGGATTTTCAGGGTTTCTCCTATCCATTCTAAGTCTAAGCTTTAAGTTAGAGTTATCCCCAACTTATTTGAGTCTAGTTTCGTTGAATATCATCTCGAAACTCGAATCTAGGGTTTGACGGAAACTTAGGGTTTATTACCCAATTTAGGGTTTTAGATCAATACCTACTTGCATGGTATTGATCCACCCATACAACTATCCTAGAGTCAAAGGGTAAGAAGAATGATTAAGACACTTACCGTCGACTGGCGTAAAGTGAGCGTCGTCGAACGGCAATGGCGGCACCTCCTTCTTCTTCCTAGCTCCTTCTCCTTTCAACCTCCTTCTCTTCTCTAGAGTTTATGAGAGACAATGAAAATGTTTTGAGGAGGTTTAAGGGTGTATTTATAGGCTAGATTTAGGGTTTAGTAACCCTACTAGGATTAAGAAAGTCTTAGAATTCAAAATCAGGCAAGTGGGACCCTCAGAAGTCAATTTCTGGATTTTCACACTTAGCTGCGCAGACCTGACCGGTCGACCGGTACCAAGACCGGTACCATCGACCGGTCAACATAAAATTATGTTGATTCGATCATCTTTGGTCCGATTTCATACCTGTTTGTCATCCGCTCGTCCCGTCTGGCCCGGTGATGATCGAAAGACCTGTCACGACATCAAAACCAAGGTTTAGACCGGGTTTACGGAGTACGGGTCTTACAACTCCCCCACCCTTAAAAGAAATTTTGTCCCCGAAATTTGCATGTAGGTTTCACACATCATCTTCTTGTTATACACCTGGTGAGTAGGTGACTGTGTCTATTCCTGCTCAAGAACATGTGGAGCCTACAAATATTGTCTCTGTAGCTCCTGTTCCTGATCTCTCTCCTGATGAGCCAGTAGTCAATATTCCTCCTTTGAGGAGATCAGAGCGGACTCGAAAGTCCTCTATCCCTAGTAAAGTCACATATCTACAAGAGCATGGATATGACATTGGAACTGAGACAGATCCTATTTCCTTTCAACAGGCTATTGATAGTGCACATTGTTCTCAGTGGATGGATGCCATGCATGATGAATTGGAATCTATGAAAACTAATGAGGTTTGGGACCTAGTTGAATTGCCCAAGGGTTTCAGACCAATTGGTTGTAAGTGGGTGTTTAAGACCAAAAGGGATGCTAGAGGAGAAATTGAGCGTTACAAAGCCAGACTTGTAGCAAAAGGCTTCAGTCAAAAGGAAGGTATAGATTACACAGAAACTTTCTCTCCAATGTCCACCAAGGATTCTTTTAGGATAATTATGGCATTGGTTGCACAATTTGACTTAGAGCTGCATCAGATGGATGTAAAGACTGCATTTCTTAATGGAGTCTTAGAAGAGGAACTATACATGTTATAACCTCCTGGTTTCATGACAGTTGATAATGAGAATATGGTATGTAAACTCAAAAGGTTTATTTATTGCTTGAAAGAATCTCTTAGACAATGTTACTTGAGGTTTGACCAAGTTGTTACCTCTCTTGGATTCAAAGAAAACGTTGTTGATCAATGTATATACCTTAAGATCAGTGAGAGTAGATTTATCTTCCTAGTTCTCTATGTAGATGATATTCTTTTAGCCAGTAATGATAAAGGTATGCTACATGAGACAAAGAGATTGTTGTCCAACCACTTCAATATGAAGGATCTTGGTGAGGCATCCTATGTTTTGGGAATAGAGATTCTTCGTAATAGGTCATGTGGTGTTCTTGGATTGTCACAAAGAACATATATTGATAGAGTATTGCAGAGGTTTAACATGATTAATTGTGCCTCCACGAAGACTCCTATTACAAAGGGCGATAAATTCACCAAATCTAATTGTCCAAAGAATGAAGTTGAACGGGCTCAGATGAAAGACATACCATATGCTTCTATTGTTGGTAGTCTTATGTATGCTCAGGTTTGTACTCGACCTGATATCGCGTTTGCTATCAGTGTACTTGGAAGATTCCAGAGTAATCCAGGGTGGACTCATTGGGTGGCAGCGAAAAAGGTCATGAGGTATCTTAAGGGCACTAGAGACCTCATGCTTACCTTCAGACGGGTTAATACTCTTGAAGTGAATGGATATTCAGATTATAATTATGCTGGATGTCCAGATGATCTAAAGTCAACATCTGGTTATGTTTTTATGATGAGTGGTGACGCAGTATTATGGAAGAGTGTGAAGCAAACAATTACTGCTTCTTCTACTGGGCACGCAGAATATGTGGCATGTTATGAAGCCACAGTTCAGGCTCTATGGTTGATTCATTTTAGGTCTTCAGGTGGTTGATTCCATATCTAGACCCTTGAAGTTGTATTGTGATAACTCTGCTGCAGTGCAGTTTTCTCAGAATAGCAAGAGTACTTTTGGTTTAAAACACATTGACATAAAGTATTTCTTTGTTAGGGAGAAGTTCCAAGAGTCTGTGATTTCTATTGAACAAATCTCTACGAATATCATGATTGTTGATCTACTAACAAAAGCTTTAGCTATAAATGCTTTTCAAGAGCATGTTGTTGGTATGGGATTAGTTGAATCCCTGGATATATTTTGTTAGTGGGAATACAGTTTATAGACATAGACAGTGTTTATTATTATTATTATTTTTGTAGATATTTTACCTTGAATGATAGTAAAGGCAAGCCTTGAATGAGAGTAAAGGCAAACCTCGAATGATAGTAGAGATAGTTTTCATGTGTTACCTTCCTCATTTTTAGAGGTCGTATTTATAGGTACATTTAGCTAGTAGA
>CM053269.1:74287129-74519629 GCA_028583415.1 Protea cynaroides
TACATATAAAATTGGCCCGATAAGCTTGATAAGCCCGGTCCGGATCGAATCAGTCCGAAATCACCTCAATAAGCCCAACCCGATAACAAATCGACACCGGACCAGTCCGTTAGTTATTGTGTCCAGCGCAGCCCAACCCAACCCGAACTCTTAATGGACATGTTTTGGGCTGGGTTTATAAAATCCGACACCGATTCAATCCGGACCGAAACCGACCCGGATCGGCCCATTGACACCCTTACCTAGATAGATTATAGATGAAATGAGTAACCCAAAAAGAATATGATAAATAATGATGTAGACACCACAGGTATTGAGATTTGGAGCCTAGTTAGGAACACTTCCCTCTAGATCCTCATTTAGGGTCTACCACAGGTATTGCCTTCCATCATTCTCCAATTAATTTTTATTATTAATTTATTTTAATAAATTTATATATTAACTTTCTATTATGTGTGTTTCTCAAATTCTTACCCTCGTTTTGAAGATTTATCCATTCTAACAAAAAATTTTTAGCGACCTAAATGTGGGAAATATTACAGAGGTCAGAGGAACTGAACAGAAGAGAAAAAAACTAAAAAGTCAACAAAGAATAAATTTACAAGTAATAAGAATTATTTATTTATTTATTTATTTATTTATTTATATTTATATTTTTATTTTTGGGTTTGAGAAAAACAAAACACATAATAAGATACAGCTGTAACAACAGTTGTATTAAACATAAACAACACTGCTAAAACTCAACTAATTAAGAAGTCTCCTCTAGAAGATCCTCATTCATGGTCACCGTCTATTTATTGAAAACACGGAAGGAGGAAGAACAGTAGAATTTCAAAGAAGATTTCAATGTCTTTTTTATTGTGTTTCAGTTGCTCTCAAAATCTTTCCAATCTATGGATAACACATGCATGCTTTAGGGTATTTACTCTCTCCTCTTCCTCGGGGACTCCACTTTTGCCCCTTTTAGCTTGAGCTGCTCTTTTGGCTTTACTTCTCTGTTCCTGCGGTGCTCCGCTGGTATTTCCTCTATTCTCAACCTCCTCGGGGGTTCCACTCTTAGCGGTGCTTCCAGCATTGGCAACATCCTCAGGGGCTGCAATAGTTCTACCCGTATCCAAAGCTGCTCTTTTGGCGATATTTGATGTATCGCATTTTGTTTTTCCAATGGAATAACAGTATCTATGTTAGCGCAGCAATCCTTGCGCAATTTCTTTAAGACCTCTGCTGGATCCACATTGCCGATCGCTGTCAATTTTCTCTCCTTCGTATTAACGGCAACCGAAACGACTCCTTTTGAAAAAGAAAAAAAGAAAAAAAAAAGGGGGTGTTAATACACTCGTTCGCTTTCTTACTTCAAGCTCAAACCAGAAATCTAAATTTTTGAAAACACCAAAGCAGTACCTGAAACGGAGGACGCTGCCCTCATGACCTTTTTCTCCCCTTTCTCGTCATGTATTTCTACCTTGAACACCATCAATTTCTGTAACAAAAGGGACAACATATTGTCCATGAGATCCATTTAGTTAGATTCAGAATTAACCTAAGAAACAAATATCAAGATTCATAATATCCTTGAAATGGGGAAAAGGAAAAAAAAAAAAAAAAGGAAAAACAAATCTAACCAAAAGTAATACATGAAAAGGAAACTCCAACAGTAAAAATAAAAAAATCAAAATCAAAAGTCTTCCTATAAGTATTTAATATCTACTTTGTGAAGCATATGAACTGAATTTGGGGGCAAACTCAGAAAACTGACCTTCATTTCTCTTGAGTTTCAAAGATCTGATGGGAGAAACAAAGTAATTAAGAACAGACCAAACAGAGACTATGAAACAACAGAACTGAAAGACGATACAGAAAGAATGACAACTCAACTCTAATCTGACGATGCCTACAAACAATACAGTCGCAGCCCATATTTAAACACAAACACTAAGGAAAAAAAATTTATTTCAAAAAGTAAATCCACCATGTTTCTTCGAAGGATCAGATCAGTTTATACATAAAAATGGGATTCATCGATCCTTCCACCTACCCCCCAAAAAAAAAGCCATTTTGTTTTTTTTTTTTTTTTTTTTTTTTTTTTTTGTGTATGACTGGGGGTCTTCTACTTAGATACTTAGACTAAGGAGCATCTCAGCCGTCCAATGCAAAATTGTTCAGGTTTATTCGTTTCACTTCAAACAAGTTTTGAGCAGTCCGATCCAGTCTAACTGTTGGAACCCAGCTATAAATTTCGAGGTCAACAAAGGATCTTAAAAATTAGTATAAAATATTGATGATAAAAATGAGTTTAAACTATAAACGGATAATTGTAGGCGGCTAGATAATTGTTGGCAGGCTAGCCATGTGCTGTCACAAATTTCAAATCAAACAAACAAGCTTAGGTGGAGTTGTTTCTCTCACCCACTTAGGGGATAACAATTCTAAATCGGACCACCTGTTAGTTAATGTACATAATGCAGCTTGTTCAATCCAAACATTATTAAGCCCAACACTGATTTAGTTTGAATCAAAATCGATCCGGACTAGCCCGTTGACACTCCTATCTAACCTCTTCTTTGTACCATTTTCTCGTAAACGAATCTGTTGATCCGTTACCGATTACTTGAATCATGATACATCTGGCTAAGGGTGTCAATTTTAAGCCTGTATCGTGTAGACTAACAGTGTCCGATTAGTCTAATTATTAACATGACGAGTTTAAGTCCGGATTGATTATTAAATTGGCGTTCAAAGTGCAAGGGTGCAGCCTGATCAAATCGATCGAATGAACTAAATATACATTTAAACCAAACTGAATATTGATTTAAACCTAACAAATACAAAACCTTACAAAAATAACATAAAACATTAAATTGTCTGAAACTCTCGTAGTCTCTTTCATTTATTCTGCCTCATTTCTCTTTTCTCCTTCATCTCTTAAGCTCTTTATATATAAATAACCTGTTCCGTCAACAGAACACGGTAGATCAATTGTTTGATGTTTATTTGTAAGATAAAATATGAGTTAATTAATTATTCAATCGATTGTTCAGTGAGAGTTTAACTTATTTGTGCCACAAATTTCAAAACAAGTAAAGAAGCTTTGGTGGGCTGCCTCTCTCACCCACTTGGCGAGAGCCACTAATTTCTGAAAATTCGAAGAAAGGACAGGATGAAACGCCTTTAGGGTTTGTTTTTTTTTTGCCTTTAACCAGTCAGTCAACTTTCGAAAACTTGATTAACATGGAATAAAACAAATCAGTTGCCAGACTTGAATGGGAAATCCCGGATAACATTAAATCTAGGGTATTTTCATCCAGAATATTCCTGAGCAAGATTCAAAGCAAGAGATACTTACTCCAACACAACCTAAAACTCAGAGGGCCAGATTTTTACCGTTGGAATTTGACAACTTGGAAAATCAGGATGGTTATCTTTTATCCTATGGCCCAGTGGTGGCTATAGGAGCCAATGAAACTTTTAAATTAGAACTGTCATGGGTCTGGTTTCTAAACCTAGGGGTGTCAATTTTGGATAGAATCAATTTGGTTTGAATTGATCCGAAATCGATCTAGCCCGTAATGTTACTAGACATGTTTTGAGTTGAGGTATGATATATCCTATTGGTCTCAATTTGGTTAGAATTAGCTTGAAACAGTCCAAAAAAAATGGATCAATGAGCCCGAACCCTAAAACGGCCATACCAAACCAATTTAAACCAAACATTAAAGCCTAGCTTCACTATTTTAGTATTTTTGGATGGTCTTAATAGGTTTCCTACTTAGCTTTCAGTTCGAATAGCACAGTAACATCGTGATAATTAAGCTAAGCTCGATAACAATTCGAAACTGAACTGGCCTATTAGTTAATGCGGACAATGCAGCCCACCCAACCCGAACCTCATAATAGACATGTTTCGGTCAGGCCTTATAAAACCCGACACTAATTTGGCCTTGACCAAAATCTACTTGGACCGACCCATTGACGTGCCCCTATCTAAACCTCTTTTTTGTCTCATTTTCTTGTAAAAATCGATACAAATCTGTTGATCCGATTGATCTGATACCAATTACTTGAATCATAATACATCTAGCTAAGGATATCAATTTTAGGCCCGTATCGTGTACTCTGGTCGTGTTCGATCAGTCCAATTATTAAACGTGACTGGCTTAAACCCGGATTGACTATTAAATGAGTGTTCAAAGTGCAAAGATGCAGCTCGATCGAAGATTGCGTTTCCCTTAATTTTTTCTCCCTGCTTCTCTCCCTTTCTATTAATCTGATACTCTCCCATTTTGTTAAGAGACACAAACCTAGAGTTCAATCGGAGGACCAACGCGTCCACATACGCCGAAGGAAGACGACGCGTGATATCACTTGCTGGAACCAGGTTTATTCGTTTCACTTCAAGCAAGTTTTGAGCAGTCCGATCCAGTCGAACAATTGGAACCCAGTTCTAAATTTCCAGGTCAACGTAGACTCTTAAAATTTAGTATAAAATATTGATGATAAAAATGAGTTTAAAATATAAAGAGGTATGTATTTCTATGAGGCTGGGCATGTGCTGTCACGAATTTCAAACCAGACAAATAAGCTTGGAAGGAGATAGTCTCCTGCGGCAGGACGGTCCTACGACTGATCCAAGGGTTTGGGGATCAGTCTGGCCGCCTGCCAATACATTTGGGGGTGGGCCGGCTAAAATCCGGCCCTTGGCAGGCGGCAGGACCGCAGGAGATGATTTCTATGCAATAAGCTTTGTTTTCTCTCACCCACTTAACGAGACCCGTCTAACTTCTAGAAATTCCAAGAAAGGACAGACCATAACGCCTTAAACATTCACCAAAAAAAAAAAAAAATGTAACGCCTTAAGCAGCAAGCGAGCGGAAAAAGATCGTTTCCAGTCCGTCCAGTCGTCTAGTCGTGGACGGACGGACTTGATTTAAAGGACACGCCCCCCCCATGTATTGGTATGAGTGTCCTTTTAATCCAGTCCGCCCAATCCACGACTGGACGACTGGACGGACTGGAGACGATCCAAGTCCCAAACTAGCTAGCACTCGTTTGGTTCGTTTTTAGGTTTTTTCCACTAACCAGTCAGCTTTGGAAAACTTGATTAACATATAATAAAAATCAGTTTAATATTGATTTAAAGAAAAAACAATCAATAAGCATTACTCGTTAACATCACGTTTAATATTTCAACTAGTGCCAGGCTTACTAGTTTGTGTATATATTAAATGCATATCTTATCGGTCTCGGTCTGGTCCGAATTGAATCGAAACCAAAATGTTATTGTAACAAGGATTTGTTATTTTTCCAAATGTCACAAAGAATCTATTCTCCCACATGGGTAGATGATATGTCAATTCAAACCGTTGGATAGAGAGAACATAGTCTAGATTACCTACATGTCAAATTTGAAACTCTAATTCAATCAAATACTTCCTATGTATTGACATACATCTCATGTATGTCCATGCATGTATATGAGTACTCTAAACATTATTATAACACTCCCCAAGTTGGAATGGATTAGATTACAAAAATAGTAAAATTGAATGGTCCAGATTTGTTTTGTTATATTTCTAAACGTAACAAACCCTTATTACAATAATAACAACCCGATTAATAATCAGTCCTTATTCTCCAAATAAAAATCCAACCAGTTAATAAGGGAAAGGGCATATAGATGTTATTAAGGGTGTCAATTTTACCCGGAAAGCTCAGATGGGACCGTACCCATCCTTAGCCCGGACAGGGCTTCGGCTTGACATTTCATCAAGCATGGCGGGCTTGGGTTCAACTTTTGTAGGCCTGAGCCAGGGTCAGGCTGGTTCAGGGTTGATACCTCAAACCCAGCCCAGCCCGGTTCAACTTGGCCGTGTGTATAATACCTGTAAATGCCCACGTATGTTTATAATCCTAATTAAACTCACTCTTTTAAGGTTTAACCCCAACTTCATGGAACAAACCAAGAGAGGCATGTGCCCTACCGCAACATGTAGCCGCCACTACTCCAAAGGAATGCGTGCCAATATCCCATATGATGAGGGCTATAGCTAAGAAAAACACATGGTGTTGACCTTGGACTAAATTTTATAGAATTGTATGGTCGAAGTAGAGGGGAGGCAGCACTTCCAAAAGTTTTAAGAAAGGTGTAGTCAGGGGTAACCACCAACATCCTTCTCAATTTCTACCTGCTGGAACCTCACACAGGTAAGTTCTTCACATGGGTAAGTCGTTCTTTCCATTTCGGACTCTTCTTCTTTGGTCAGAGCGATTTTCGTAAGTTTTTCAATGGTGTTAGCATTAAGATCACGGCAACAATGCCCTTCTTCCCTAGTGGGGACTGAGATTGACCTGTCCAAATATAAACGTGTCCATGCTCTTTCGATGAGGGACCGATGAGTTAAACGGGCCGTCACGGTGCAGGGTGTTAAAATAGTGGGGACAGATCATTAATTGCAATTGAGACTGACTGATTGACATCCCTAGCTCTGACCATCATACCAGAGCCCAAGAACAATAAGCATATTTTGTATATTATATGTCAGATTGTACGTGTTGAACTCAGAATACGTAGCATGCAGCGCTTTTGACCTAGTTGATCTTTAAAGTCCCAAATCTTGTGTTTGGTTTCTTAACCTCTTTTCAATCCTATTCTATTGCAAAAATTGAGGATCCTTCTCCAACCAGGGATAGAATGAGAGAAAGATAGCTGAATCAATTGGCACAAGATGGAAACTCCTCTTGCAAATCATTGGCCTGAGCAAGATCAGAAGGAAACCTCCTTTCATTTATACCACCAGAAGCATCTCTCATTGATTCATCCGTAAATCACCCAAGCAAGAAGAACAACCACACCAGAGCACTTGGTAGTTCCATTCCTACTTTTCCTACCCTCACCTTGAACCAAGGGTAAGGGAGGAAGTCTTCCAATATCATCTTTATCCTTCGTACAAAAGGGTATTTAACTTAAATAAATTACAAAATTTGACATGTGACTAATTTAGATTATATATTATGCCTTATTTATCCAATGACCGAAATGTGAGTATTAACTATCCAAGTAACTAAGGTTTCAAGTATCCTATCAATATAGCCCGTATCATAAAATACATATCGGTATCGACACTAGTCGATACAAAAATAAAAGTGTATTTAAGTGTATCGAGCATATCGAACTGATAAGGCGTAATACACCTTGGAACACTTTGATACACCTGGATACACATTTGGAACAATTTTTTTGTCAAAAATAAATCTTATCATTTTGTATCTTTTATATGATGATTGTAGTGTGTCGAGCTACCAACTTAGTACATTCTCTTTAATTTTTTGTTTTTATCTTTCATTTTTATTTTTGGAAAAAAATAAAAAATTACACAGACCTCCCATTGACAATTCGTTTATTACGCGACATTACCTCGTGCATTTTTTTTTACTTATACTCAAGTCCATAAAAGTAATAGTAATAACAAAGATTATAATATGATGAAAATACTCTTCGAATATTAGTACATAATTTTA
This sequence comes from Protea cynaroides, assembly GCA_028583415.1. Classification (NCBI taxonomy): domain Eukaryota; kingdom Viridiplantae; phylum Streptophyta; class Magnoliopsida; order Proteales; family Proteaceae; genus Protea; species Protea cynaroides. The sequence continues at coordinate 74,294,648 of CM053269.1, forward strand.
CTAATATCAGTCGTTCCCCTCCCTCTTTCTTTCTACGCTTCTCCTTGATCTCAATCGGTGACGACCATTGAACCTCCGTTTCTAGCTGCGAGTTCATTCATCGGAAAAACTAATATCGTTTGCTGCTGCAACTGCAAGTACATTCACCCCATGGCTCTCCGTCCACAGCCCATATATCTAAACAAAGAAAGTGGGGCATTTTTAAAGGTTTTCTCCAATGAAATCATATTCAATGCCAATTCCTTCTTCTGCAACTCCATCGTCTACTGCAAACTACATCTTGCTTTGTTCTTGTGTAAGCAATAGTAGCATCACAAGGAAAAATATATTGTTTAAGACTATTTAATAAATATATGATATTAAATATAATATCATATATCAAACCATATGATTATGTAATCAACCAATATAGTGTAATAAAATGGAGTATAGACACATACTTAATATGATCTGATGTAAGTAATCAACTAGGGCTGAGTCGTGTTGGTACACTCTCCTTAAAATTGTGTTTGCCCCCTATACGGTGCAATGAGTCCCTGTAAACTAATCTCCAAGATAAAACAACCCTTCAGTATGACACCCACCCAGTGTACACTCACTGTTAGGTGTATGCAGACCCGACGCCTAAGGTAAACAATCCTTTAAAACAAGGATGAAACAGACTCTATCGATAAATCAGTGTACAGAGAGAGAGAGAGAGAGAGTTGGAAGGAGAAGGAGGAGAGATATGAATTTTTGTAATCAAATCTTGAGTGATATGGAATGAGGTAATATCCTCTATTTATAGAAGACAAGTGCCATTGTCCACGTCAGCAACTAATGTCAATTGACTAACACAGTAGACTTCTGTGTCGTAACTATGACTTTTTGAGGGAGATTTGTGTAAGCAAAAAACGCATAGGTTAGTGTCACGTAATAGACGAATAATCAATAGACATATGTAGTTGTTTGGTATGACTTAGGGTATCTATTTATATTTAAAATAAATCAATATAATCTGAAATCTATAAATAGATTAGAAAGTATTAATCATTATTATGATAATCTATTATTATTTCTTGGGAAATTTATAACTACCTCCCCTCCCCTCCCCTGTTGTTTGTCCGAATTTTAAATTCTTTCCAAAGATTTCAAACAATTACAATCGTTCCTTTTTTACGAATGGTTTTAAACGTAATATTTAATGGCAAGTCTACCCTGGAATGAATTCTTAGCAATAAATCAGTTCCATCATGAAATGACAAATTTAACCTTGTTGTTTCACTTAAAATTAGAAAAGTATATCCCAACAATTCTCTCCTTTCTCATTTTCGATTCCCATCTCCAACTTCGACTCATTTCTCCAGCGAGCTTCAACTGTAACTCCCGTACGCATCAACTCTGGCACTCCCAAACCTACCATTAGCATTTGCATTTCCTCTCGCTCCCCCTCCGCCCCTTGCTGCCTCGCATAACCCTCATTCGCAACATTCCCATAATCTACGACTTGAGATTGCGGAGTCTTTCTTTGAGAAGGCATAGGATTATTAACATGTTGCACCTCGGTTTCACCCATTTTAGCAGATGAAGGGCCTAGCTGAACCCTCATTCCACCATTGCCCGCCTAACACAGGGACCCGACCTTGTTTGCGGAAATGTTTCGTTTTAGCTTTTGAAATCCATTTTTTTATACTTAAAACACAAAATACGTATACGAGCATCAAAACATGTCCAAATAAGATATTAGATAAGGTTAAATGACATACCAGAAAGTGAGAAAATTTTTGCCCCCAATCTAGGAATTTGGGGGACAGAATGATTTAAAGTTTGAGTTTGAACGACGAAAATGGAGAGTGGCAAGCCTGCTTTCTCTATGAAAGATAAAATCTCAATTTCATTAATAGACTAATAGGAGATAATTCACTACAATACCCTACAGTTAGGTATACCATTCTGAAAGAATGTAGTGGATTGATATCTTATTTTCTTGGGACTTCAAAAAGATCAATGGCCATGAGCGTTGGATCCAAGCCTTCCATGGGAAAAAAAATCGTCTCCTGTTGTCCAGTTAGGTAGCGAAATGATAATGGAGGTTCACCTCACACAGGTAAGTTCTTCCACATGGGTAAGTTTTTTCCATTTCGGACTCTTCTTCTTTGGTCGGAGCGATTTTCGTAAGTTTTTCAATGGTGTTAGCATTAAGATTAGGGCAACAATGCCCTTCTTCCTTGTAATATTTGAGACTCCTCCAACCTCTGCTGGAGAACCTCATCATCAAACATGGCAAAAAAGCATAGTCGAAGGGGGAATGGTGGTAAAGATGATAAAATGGCGAGAGGAGAGAGAAAGATGTTAGTGAAAGAGAAGATTATATTAGACATTTCAATAGGTAAATAGTTTCGTTGTTTTAAATTAGTAGAGGGTAAAATCGGCTAATTACTTAATCTACTCAACACATCCTTAGCTGAATGGTGGAAAAGATTGTCATTGTTTGAATAATTTAGAAGTGTACTTAGATTAAGGTGTGAACTACGGAGAAAATCTGAGTAAGTTTCCCAAATATAAAATATTAAACCGTCTCTTTCTCTTTTTTATTTCTTGGGCCTTTGATTCACCTAAACATATTATATTGACTCCATCTAAGTAAACGTGAGTCAAGAGAGTCAAGACATATAAAGTATAAAACCCTATTTATTTTTTAATATGTAAACCCTTTTGCTTCGAAGAAACACGCTCAATCGGAGGACCAACGCGTCCACATACGCCGATGGAAGACGACGCGTGATATATCACTTGCTGGAACCAGGTTTATTCGTTTCACTTCTAGCAAGTTTTGAGCAGTCCGATCCAGTCTAACTATTGGAACCCAGTTCAAAATTTCCAGGTCAACGAAGAGTCTTCAAAATTATTATAAAATATTGATGATAAAAATGAATTTAAAATATAAAGGAATATTTGTCGGCGGCTAGCCATGTGCTGTCACGAATTTCAAACCAAACAAATAAGCTTTGGTGGAGTTGTTTCTCTCACCCACTTAACGTGACCCGTCTAATTTCTGGAAATTCCAAGAAAGGACAGACCATAACGCCTTAAACATTCACCTAAAAATATAAAAAATAAATAACGCCTTAAAGCAGCAACCAAGCTAGCACTCGTTTGGTTCGTCTTTAGGTTTTTTCGTCTAACCAGTCAGCTTTGGAAAACTTGATTAACATATAATAAAAATCAGTTTAATATTGATTTAAAGCAAAAACAGTCAACTCTAGTTTGATGATGCCTACAAACAATACACTCATAGCCCATATTTAAACACAAACACTAAGGAAAAAAAATTATATCAAAAAGTGAATCCAGCATGTTTCTTCGAAGGATCAGATTAGTTTATACATAAAATGAGATTCATCCTTATCCTCCACTTCCCTGCCCCCTCCCCCCAAACCCCCCCAAAAAAAAATGGTTTATTTATTTATTTATTATTATTTTTTTTTATAAGATCAAAATTGTTCAGGTTTATTCATTTCACTTCAAACAAGTCTTGAGCAGTCCGATCCAGTCTAACTGTTGGAACCCAGTTCAAAATTTCGAGGTCAACAAAGGGTCTTAAAAATTAGTATAAAATAATGATGATAAAAATGAGTTTAAATTATAAAGGGATATTCTTAGGCGGCTAGGCATGTGCTGTCACAAATTCAAATCAAACAAACAAGCTTTGGTGGAGTTGTTTCTCTCAACCATTAACGAGACCGTAACGCCGTTGGGTTCGTTTTTACGTTTTGTATATTATATGTCAGATTAGACGTTCCGAACTCCTAATAAGCAGTAGCGCTTTTGACCATAAGTTTCCAAATCTTATATTTCGTTTCTGAACTTAAGGGTGTCAACCATTGACTGAACCAATTCAGTCCGAACCTGAAACTGATTCGGATCAAAATATTATTGGACATGTTTTAGATTGAGGTATGGTATATTCTATCGGTCTCGGTCTGGTCTGGGCTAACTCCAAACCAATCTGAAAAATAAGACCAACGAGTCTGAATCCAATAATGATTTGGACCAGACCGATTTAAACCAAACATTAGACTCTAGCTTCATTATTTTCAGTATTTTTGGATGGCCTTAATAGGTTTCTCACCAGGCTTTCAGCCTGAACCGGTCCAGTAACATCCCAATAAACTGAACCCGATAACATTTCTAAATCGGACAGCCCTGTTAGTTAATGCGGACAATGTAGCCCACCCAACCCCAACCTCTTAATGGACATGTTTCGGTCAGGCCTTATAAAGCCCGACACTAATTTGGCTCGGACCAAAACTGACTAAGACCGACCCGTTGACACCCCTATCTAAACCTCTTCTCTGTCCCATTTTTTTCTAAAAATCAATACAAATCTGTTGATCCGATTGATCTGATACCAATTACTTGAATCATGATACATCTAGCTAAGGGTATCAATTTTAGGTCTATATCATGTACTCTGACCGTGTTCGATCAATCCAATTATTAAACATGATGGGCTTAAACTCAGATTGATTATTAAATGAGCGTTTAGAGTGCAAGGATGCAGCTCGACTGAAGATTGTGTTTCCCTTAATTCTTTCTCCCTGCTTCTCTCCCCTTCTATTAATCTGATACCCTCCCATTTTATTAAGACTTTAAGACACAAACCTGGAGTTCAATCGGAGGACCAACGCATCCACATACGCCGATGGAAGATGACGCGTGATATCACTTGCTGGAACCAGGTTTAATCGTTTCACTTCAAGCAAGTTTTGAACAGTCCGATCCAGTCTAAGTATTGGAACCCAGTTCAAAATTTCCAGGTCAACGAAGAGTCTTAAAAATTAGTATAAAATATTGATGATAAAAATGAATTTAAAATATAAAGGGATATTTGTCGGCGGCTAGCCATGTGCTGTCACGAATTTCAAACCAAAAAAATAAAAAATAAATAACGCCTTAAGCAGCAACCAAGCTAGCACTCGTTTGGTTCGTCTTTAGGTTTTTTCCTCTAACCAGTCAGCTTCGGAAAACTTGATTAACATATAATAAAAATCAGTTTAATATTGATTTAAAGCAAAAACAGTCAATCATCATTCCTCGTTAACGTCACGTTTAATATTTCAACTGGTGCTAGGTTTACTAGTTTGTGTATATTATACGCATATCCTATCAGTCTTTGTCTGCTCTGAGCTAGCCCGACACCACAATGTTATTATTGTAGAAGGATTTGTTATTTTTTCAAATGTCACAAGGAATTTATACTCCCACATGGGTAGATGACATGTCCATTCCAACCGTTGGATAGAGAGAACATGGTCTAGATTACCTACATGTCGAATTTGAAACTCTAATTCAATCAAATACTTCGTATGTATTGACATACATCTCATGTATGTCCATGTATGTGTACGAGTACTCTAAACATTATTATAACACTCCCCAAGTTAGAGTGGATTAGATTACAAAAATAGTAAAATAGAATGGTCCAGATTTGTTTTGTTATATTTCCAAACGTAACAAACCCTTATTACAATAATAACAACCCCATTAATAATCAGTCCTTATTCTCCAAATAAAAATCCAACCAGTTAATAGGGGAAAGGGCATATAGATGTTATTAGGGGTGTCAATTTTACCCGGAGAGCTCAGACGGGACCGTACCCATCCTTAGCCCGGACAGGGCTTTGGCTCGACATTTTAGCAAGCATGGCGGGCTTGGGTTCAACTTTTGTAGGCCTGAGCCACGGTCAGGCTGGTTCAGGGTTGATACCTCAAACCCAGCCCAGCCCGGTTCAACTTGGCCGTGTGTATAATACCCGGTAAATGCCCATGTAAGTTTATAATCCTAATTAAACTCACCCTTTTAAGGTTTAACCCCAACTTCACGGAACAAACCAAGAGAGGCATGTGCCCTACCGCAACATGTAGCCGCCACTACTCCAAAGGAATGCATGCCAATACCTCATATGATGAGGGCTATAGCCAAGAAAAACACATGGTGTTGATCTCGGACTAAATTTTAAATTTTATAGAATTGTATTGTCGAAGTAGAGGGGATGCAACACTTACAAAAGTTTTAAGAAAGGTGTAGTCAGGGGTAACCAACAGCATCCTTCTCAATTTCTACCTGCTGGAACCTCACACAGATAAGTTCTTCCACATGGGTAAGTTCTTTCCATTTTGGACTCTTCATCTTTGGTCGGAACGATTTTCGTAAGTTTTTCAATGGTGTTAGCATTAAGATCACGGCAACAACACCCTTCTTTCCTGTAGTATTTGAGACTCCTCCAACCTTTGCTGGAGAACCTCATCATTGAACATGGAGGAAAAAGCATAGTCGAAGGGGGAATGATGGTAAAGATGATAAAATGGCGAGAGGAGAAAGAAAGATGTTAGTGAAAAGTGAAGGTTATATTAGACATTTCTATATAGGTAAGTAGTTTTGTTGTTTAAAATTAGTAAAGGGTAAAATCGACTAATTATCGAATCCACTTAACACATGCTTGGCTGAATGATGGGGAAAAGTTGTCATTGTTTGAATGTTTTGGAAGTGTACTTAGATTAAGTGTGAACTACCCAGAAAGTCTGAGTAAGTTTCCCAAATACAAAATATTAAGCCTGTCTCTTTCTCTTTCTCTTTTTTATTACTTGAGCCTTTGATTCACCGAAACACACTATATTGACTCCATCTAAGCAAACGTGAGTTAAGAGAGTCAAGACATATAAAGTATAAAACCGCCCTTTTTATTTTTTAATATAAAAACCTTTTGCTTCGAAGAAACACGCTAGCTTCACTTATTGGTGATTTATTTATTTTATTTATTTTATTATTTCGGTGATTGTGTTATAAATATGGCTTTCGATGGTGTCTTTGTTCGTTGAAGGAAGCATCGCCAGAGATCTCCGAATTCTCATTCCTCGTCTCTCTTTCTCTGTCCTTCTTCATCAGTTGTGTTATTTCATAGTCTCTGTTTGATCTATTATTCTTGTTTCCCTCCGTCAGATCTTTAAAACTCAGGAGAAATGAAGGTCAGTTTTCTTTGTTTGCCATATGATTCGTTTAATTGATTCTTATTATTTTGAAATAAATCTTAACTACTTATTCGATGAATTTTGATTTACTGTTCGCGCATCCATTTCTTGATTATTCCTAAGGTGGTTCTGAATCTAATTGGATCTTATGAACTGTTGTCTCTTTTGTTACAGCAAAGGATGGTGTTCAAGATACAAATATCTGACATTACAACCAAGCAAGCGGCAATTGATGCAATTTCTTACTGTCGAGGTACCGATTTGATGTTTTCCAAAATTTATATTTCGGGCTTGAAGAAAGAAAGCATATGAGATTAACACCTTCGATTTTTATTTATTTATTTATTTTTTCTTAAGGTGTCGATTCGGTTGCCGTTAGTATGAGTCGGGCAAGAATGACAGTGATCGGAGATGTGGATCCAAAAGTTGTGGCATTCAAATTGTGCCAGGTTTGCTACACTAAGTTGGATACGATTGTGGAGATTGCACCGTTGATCGTTCCTTACGAACAGTCTGTGATGATGATTAACAGTAGGATCCCGAGAAAAAATGCTAGGGGATAAGTAGGGGAAACAGTAAACATTGCCAAGAGTGAAGCCTAGGGAATAAGTGGGGAAACAACAAATATGCCCGCGATGTATTTGAGGTTTGCAGAACAGTCTAGGTTCATAATTTCGTTGATGCTTTGTTCGTGTTTAATCTGGTTTTGCTTCATTTGTCTCCATCGATCTTGCTAGTCCGGTTCATATTCATACAATGTGTTTTTGTTTCAAAAACATATTTTTGATGGAGTTCGTATGCATGGATGTGTTTCTTTTATTTTAGAATTAATTGAAAAATCTCTGCTTTCAATTTGATTGGATTGGTTGTGGAATGTGAACTGAGACCGATCAGCCTAATTTTTAAATGTGTCAGGCTTAGGTCTGGATCAATTATTAAATAGGTATTCACGATGCAAGCGTGTAGTCCAACCGAATGAATCGAATATACCTTTAAACCGAACTGAATTTTGGTTTAAACCAAACAAATACAACCTAAAGCTAAAAATACAAAAGATTAAATCATCTCTTATTCTCTTTCATTTCTTGAGTCTTTCGCTCGTTCTTTTTTCCCTCATGGACGATCACAAGCCTAATAAGAGCATTTTGCAATCTTATAGAAAGGTATATGATCTACAATACAAGGACAATTATGGATTAGAAAACCAACGTCTCTCTATTTTTATTTATACTTTGGTATGAGTTTGTTACAGTTCTTTTATAGACCGATTAACTCGATTAGCAAAATACTGATTATGGACTGAAATCGACCTGTCCGAATATAAACGTGTCCATGTTCTTTCAATGAGGGACCGATGAGTTAAACGGGCCGTCACGGTGCAAGGTGTTAAAATTGTGGGGACAGATCATTAATTGCAATTGAGACTGACTGATTGACATCTCTAGCTCTGACCATCATACCAGAGCCCAAGAACAATAAGCATATTTTGTATATTATATGTCAGATTGTACGTGTTGAACTCAGAATACGCAGCATGCAACGCTTTTGACCTAGTTGATCTTTAAGGTCCCAAATCTTGTGTTTGGGTTCTTAACCTCTTTTCAATCCCATTCTACTGCAAAAATTGAGGATCCTTCTCCAACCAGGGAGAGAGAATGAGAGAAAGATAGCTGAATCAATTGGCACAAGATGGAAACTCCTCTTGCAAATCATTGGCCTGAGCAAGATCAGAAGGAAACCTCCTTTCATTTATACCACCAGAAGCATCTCTCATTGATTCATTCGTAAATCACCCAAGCAAGAAGAACAACCACACCAGAGCACTTGGTAGTTCCATTCCTACTTTTCCTATCCTCACCTTGAACCAAGGGTAAGGGAGGAAGTCTTCCAATATCATCTTTATCCTTCGTACAAAAGGGTATTTAACTTAAATAAATTACAAAATTTGACATGTGACTAATTTAGATTCTATATTATGCCTTATTTATCCAATGACCGAAATGTGTGTATTAACTATCCACGTAACTAAGGTTTCAAGTATCCTATCAATATAGCCCGTATCATAAAATACGTATCGGTATCGACACTAGTCGATACAATACTCCTTGATATGTCACTTAATTTAAGAAACAAAAAGTGTATTTAAGTGTATAGAGCGTGTCGAACTGATAAGGCGTAATACACCTTACTACACTTTGATACACCTGGATACACATTTGGAACATTTTTTTTGTAAAAAATAAATCTTATCATTTTGTATCTTTTATATGATGATTGTAGTGTGTCGAGCTACCAACTTAGTACATTCTCTTTAATTTTTGGTTTTTATTTTTCATTTTTATTTTTTGGAAAAAAAATAAAAAATTACACAGACCTCCCCTTGACAATTCGTTTATTACGCGACATTACCTCGTGCATTTTTTTTTTACATATAGTCAAGTTCATAAAAGTAACAGTAATAACAAAGATTATAATATGATGAAAATACCCTTCGAATATTAGTACATAATTTTACTAATATCAGTCGTTCCCCTCCCTCTTTCTTTCTACGCTTCTCCTTGATCTCAATCGGTGACGACCATTGAACCACCGTTTCTAGCTGCGAGTTCATTCATCGGAAAAACTATTATCGTGTGCTGCTGCAACTGCAAGTACATTCACCCCATGCTCTCCGTCCACAGCCCATATATCTAAACAAACAAAGTGGGGAATTTTTAAAGGTTTTCTCCAATGAAATCATCTTCAATGCCAATTCCTTCTTCTGCAACTCCATCGTCTACTGCAAACTACATCTTGCTTTGTTCTTGTGTAAGAAATAGTAGCATCACAAGGAAAAATATATTGTTTAATACCATTTAATAAATATATGATATTAAATATAATATCATATATCAAACCATATGATTATGTAATCAACCAATATAGTGTAATAAAATGGAGTATAGACACATACCTAATATGATCTGATGTAAGTACATCAACTAGGGCCGAGTCGTGTTGGTACACTTTCCTTAAAATTGTGTTTGCCCCCTATACGGTGGAATAGGTCCCTGTAAACTAATCTCCAAGATAAAACAACCCTTCAGTATGACACCCACCCAGTGTTCACTCACTGTTAGGTGTATGCAGACCCGATGCCTAAGGTTAACAATCCTTTAAAACAAGGATGGAACAGACTCTATCGATAGATCAGTGTACAGAGAGAGAGAGAGAGTTGGAAAGAGAAGGAGGAGAGATATGAATTTTTATAATCAAATCTTGAGTGATTTGGAATGAGATAACATCCTCTATTTATAGAAGACAAGTGCCTCTCCAAGGGTCACTACCAAGGGGTATGGGTGTATCTCTTCATACCAAAAGGTATAAGTCACCACCCTTCCAAAATGGTACACTTGAATAGGTCTGTATCCACACCCATATGCATATTCATTTCCCTATCCATATCCATATCCATATCCAACTCAAAACAAAATTCAAATTAAATTTCCCTCAAAATTAAAAACAAAACTTTTTGAAACTTTATCTGTTTTTCGATATGAAAAACAACATCTTGAAAACTAGTTGAGAAGTAACAATGATTAAATACAAATAACTTCTCCGCAGAAATATTTTCAAACAATTAAGAGACATTGCGATCAGGTTAAGAGGCACCCAAATTTAAGTACATGCAAACAAAAAAAGATTTCAGAATTTTTGCAAACTTTTGATCCCATTAATTAATCATAACCAGCCTATCTCTATTTCTTGATCTTTTTTTTTTTTCCTTCAAGGGGCCATAGACGCCCATAGAGCTAGCCATCAATTTTATCCTCCAAGATTTTGAGATGGCGGTTCAGTTTCAGGTCATTTGTTCTCTTTTTATTGGGTTCATCATTTTATGCTGTGCTCGCATAATAGATTTATTTGTAGAGGTGGAACCGATATCAACATATATAGAACTTGGTGAGAGTGTTTCTTGTGGCAGATGTGAGAGTATATGAAAATTCTTTTAGGAAGAAATCAAGAAGAAGATGAAGGAAGAAACCTTACTTCGAAAGTTGCGGATTTTTGCTACGAGAAGAAGACGAATTTCCCATTATTCGATCTCTTGCGGAATGCTTCCCTTGGAGAAGAAGATCAAGAAATCGAACTTAGGTCATTGCTTGCACACTTTCGTTCAAGAGAGCAAGACGATGTTGGTGAAAGAATTAAGAAAAAAAAAACCCCCAAAATATTGCCTTAGGACTACTAAGGGTGTAAGGGTAACTTCAATGCGAATAAGGGTATTTTGGTTTTTCAAAAAAATAACCATTGTCCACGTCAGCAACTAATGTCAATTGACTAACACAGTAGACTTCTGTGTCGTAACTATGACTTTTTGAGGGAGATTTGTGTAAGCAAAAAACGCATAGGTTAGTGTCACGTAATAGACGAATAATCAATAGACATATGTAGTTGTTTGGTATGACTTAGGGTATCTATTTATATTTAAAATAAATCAATATAATCTGAAATCTATAAATAGATTAGAAAGTATTAATCATTATTATGATAATCTATTATTATTTCTTGGGAAATTTATAACTACCTCCCCTCCCCTCCCCTGTTGTTTGTCCGAATTTCAAATTCTTTCCAAAGATTTCAAACAATTACAATCGTTCCTTTTTTACGAATGGTTTTAAACGTAATATTTAATGGCAAGTCTACCCTGGAATGAATTCTTAGCAATAAATCAGTTCCATCATGAAATGACAAATTTAACCTTGTTGTTTCACTTAAAATTAGAAAAGTATATCCCAACAATTCTCTCCTTTCTCATTTTCGATTCCCATCTCCAACTTCGACTCATTTCTCCAGCGAGCTTCAACTGTAACTCCCGTACGCATCAACTCTGGCACTCCCAAACCTACCATTAGCATTTGCATTTCCTCTCGCTCCCCCTCCGCCCCTTGCTGCCTCTCATAACCCTCATTCGCAACATTCCCATAATCTACGACTTGAGATTGCGGAGTCTTTCTTTGAGAAGGCATAGGATTATTAACATGTTGCACCTCGGTTTCACCCATTTTAGCAGATGAAGGGCCTAGCTGAACCCTCATTCCACCATTGCCAGCTAACACAGGACCCGACCTTGTTTGCAGAAATGTTTCGTTTTAGCTTTTGAAATCCATTTTTTTATACTTAAAACACAAAATACGTATACGAGCATCAAAACATGTCCAAATAAGATATTAGATAAGGTTAAATGACATACCAGAAAGTGAGAAAATTTTTGCCCCCAATCTAGGAATTTGGGGGACAGAATGATTTAAAGTTTGAGTTTGAACGACGAAAATGGAGAGTGGCAAGCCTGCTTTCTCTATGAAAGATAAAATCTCAATTTCATTAATAGACTAATAGGAGATAATTCACTACAATACCCTACAGTTAGGTATACCATTCTGAAAGAATGTAGTGGATTGATATCTTATTTTCTTGGGACTTCAAAAAGATCAATGGCCATGAGCGTTGGATCCAAGCCTTCCATGGGAAAAAAAATCGTCTCCTGTTGTCCAGTTAGGTAGCGAAATGATAATGGAGGTTCACCTCACACAGGTAAGTTCTTCCACATGGGTAAGTTTTTTCCATTTCGGACTCTTCTTCTTTGGTCGGAGCGATTTTCGTAAGTTTTTCAATGGTGTTAGCATTAAGATTAGGGCAACAATGCCCTTCTTCCTTGTAATATTTGAGACTCCTCCAACCTCTGCTGGAGAACCTCATCATCAAACATGGCAAAAAAGCATAGTCGAAGGGGAATGGTGGTAAAGATGATAAAATGGCGAGAGGAGAGAGAAAGATGTTAGTGAAAGAGAAGATTATATTAGACATTTCAATAGGTAAATAGTTTCGTTGTTTTAAATTAGTAGAGGGTAAAATCGGCTAATTACTTAATCTACTCAACACATCCTTAGCTGAATGGTGGAAAAGATTGTCATTGTTTGAATAATTTAGAAGTGTACTTAGATTAAGGTGTGAACTACGGAGAAAATCTGAGTAAGTTTCCCAAATATAAAATATTAAACCGTCTCTTTCTCTTTTTTATTTCTTGGGCCTTTGATTCACCTAAACATATTATATTGACTCCATCTAAGTAAACGTGAGTCAAGAGAGTCAAGACATATAAAGTATAAAACCCTATTTATTTTTTAATATGTAAACCCTTTTTGCTTGAAGAAACACGCTCAATCGGAGGACCAACGCGCGTCCACATACGCCGATGGAAGACGACGCGTGATATATCACTTGCTGGAACCAGGTTTATTCGTTTCACTTCTAGCAAGTTTTGAGCAGTCCGATCCAGTCTAACTATTGGAACCCAGTTCAAAATTTCCAGGTCAACGAAGAGTCTTCAAAATTATTATAAAATATTGATGATAAAAATGAATTTAAAATATAAAGGAATATTTGTCGGCGGCTAGCCATGTGCTGTCACGAATTTCAAACCAAACAAATAAGCTTTGGTGGAGTTGTTTCTCTCACCCACTTAACGTGACCCGTCTAATTTCTGGAAATTCCAAGAAAGGACAGACCATAACGCCTTAAACATTCACCTAAAAATATAAAAAATAAATAACGCCTTAAAGCAGCAACCAAGCTAGCACTCGTTTGGTTCGTCTTTAGGTTTTTTCGTCTAACCAGTCAGCTTTGGAAAACTTGATTAACATATAATAAAAATCAGTTTAATATTGATTTAAAGCAAAAACAGTCAACTCTAGTTTGATGATGCCTACAAACAATACACTCATAGCCCATATTTAAACACAAACACTAAGGAAAAAAAATTATATCAAAAAGTGAATCCAGCATGTTTCTTCGAAGGATCAGATTAGTTTATACATAAAATGAGATTCATCCTTATCCTCCACTTCCCTGCCCCCTCCCCCCAAACCCCCCCAAAAAAAAAATGGTTTATTTATTTATTTATTATTATTATTTTTTTTATAAGATCAAAATTGTTCAGGTTTATTCATTTCACTTCAAACAAGTCTTGAGCAGTCCGATCCAGTCTAACTGTTGGAACCCAGTTCAAAATTTCGAGGTCAACAAAGGGTCTTAAAAATTAGTATAAAATAATGATGATAAAAATGAGTTTAAATTATAAAGGGATATTCTTAGGCGGCTAGGCATGTGCTGTCACAAATTCAAATCAAACAAACAAGCTTTGGTGGAGTTGTTTCTCTCAACCATTAACGAGACCGTAACGCCGTTGGGTTCGTTTTTACGTTTTGTATATTATATGTCAGATTAGACGTTCCGAACTCCTAATAAGCAGTAGCGCTTTTGACCATAAGTTTCCAAATCTTATATTTCGTTTCTGAACTTAAGGGTGTCAACCATTGACTGAACCAATTCAGTCCGAACCTGAAACTGATTCGGATCAAAATATTATTGGACATGTTTTAGATTGAGGTATGGTATATTCTATCGGTCTCGGTCCGGTGCGGGCTAACTCCAAACCAATCTGAAAAATAAGACCAACGAGTCTGAATCCAATAATGATTTGGACCAGACCGATTTAAACCAAACATTAGACTCTAGCTTCATTATTTTCAGTATTTTTGGATGGCCTTAATAGGTTTCTCACCAGGCTTTCAGCCTGAACCGGTCCAGTAACATCCCAATAAACTGAACCCGATAACATTTCTAAATCGGACAGCCCTGTTAGTTAATGCGGACAATGTAGCCCACCCAACCCCAACCTCTTAATGGACATGTTTCGGTCAGGCCTTATAAAGCCCGACACTAATTTGGCTCGGACCAAAACTGACTAAGACCGACCCGTTGACACCCCTATCTAAACCTCTTCTCTGTCCCATTTTTTTCTAAAAATCAATACAAATCTGTTGATCCGATTGATCTGATACCAATTACTTGAATCATGATACATCTAGCTAAGGGTATCAATTTTAGGTCTATATCATGTACTCTGACCGTGTTCGATCAATCCAATTATTAAACATGATGGGCTTAAACTCAGATTGATTATTAAATGAGCGTTTAGAGTGCAAGGATGCAGCTCGACTGAAGATTGTGTTTCCCTTAATTCTTTCTCCCTGCTTCTCTCCCCTTCTATTAATCTGATACCCTCCCATTTTATTAAGACTTTAAGACACAAACCTGGAGTTCAATCGGAGGACCAACGCATCCACATACGCCGATGGAAGATGACGCGTGATATCACTTGCTGGAACCAGGTTTAATCGTTTCACTTCAAGCAAGTTTTGAACAGTCCGATCCAGTCTAAGTATTGGAACCCAGTTCAAAATTTCCAGGTCAACGAAGAGTCTTAAAAATTAGTATAAAATATTGATGATAAAAATGAATTTAAAATATAAAGGGATATTTGTCGGCGGCTAGCCATGTGCTGTCACGAATTTCAAACCAAAAAAATAAAAAATAAATAACGCCTTAAGCAAAGAACCAAGCTAGCACTCGTTTGGTTCGTCTTTAGGTTTTTTCCTCTAACCAGTCAGCTTCGGAAAACTTGATTAACATATAATAAAAATCAGTTTAATATTGATTTAAAGCAAAAACAGTCAATCATCATTCCTCGTTAACGTCACGTTTAATATTTCAACTGGTGCTAGGTTTACTAGTTTGTGTATATTATACGCATATCCTATCAGTCTTTGTCTGCTCTGAGCTAGCCCGACACCACAATGTTATTATTGTAGAAGGATTTGTTATTTTTTCAAATGTCACAAGGAATTTATACTCCCACATGGGTAGATGACATGTCCATTCCAACCGTTGGATAGAGAGAACATGGTCTAGATTACCTACATGTCGAATTTGAAACTCTAATTCAATCAAATACTTCGTATGTATTGACATACATCTCATGTATGTCCATGTATGTGTACGAGTACTCTAAACATTATTATAACACTCCCCAAGTTAGAGTGGATTAGATTACAAAAATAGTAAAATAGAATGGTCCAGATTTGTTTTGTTATATTTCCAAACGTAACAAACCCTTATTACAATAATAACAACCCCATTAATAATCAGTCCTTATTCTCCAAATAAAAATCCAACCAGTTAATAGGGGAAAGGGCATATAGATGTTATTAGGGGTGTCAATTTTACCCGGAGAGCTCAGACGGGACCGTACCCATCCTTAGCCCGGACAGGGCTTTGGCTCGACATTTTAGCAAGCATGGCGGGCTTGGGTTCAACTTTTGTAGGCCTGAGCCACGGTCAGGCTGGTTCAGGGTTGATACCTCAAACCCAGCCCAGCCCGGTTCAACTTGGCCGTGTGTATAATACCTGTAAATGCCCATGTAAGTTTATAATCCTAATTAAACTCACCCTTTTAAGGTTTAACCCCAACTTCACGGAACAAACCAAGAGAGGCATGTGCCCTACCGCAACATGTAGCCGCCACTACTCCAAAGGAATGCATGCCAATACCTCATATGATGAGGGCTATAGCCAAGAAAAACACATGGTGTTGATCTCGGACTAAATTTTAAATTTTATAGAATTGTATTGTCGAAGTAGAGGGGATGCAACACTTACAAAAGTTTTAAGAAAGGTGTAGTCAGGGGTAACCAACAGCATCCTTCTCAATTTCTACCTGCTGGAACCTCACACAGATAAGTTCTTCCACATGGGTAAGTTCTTTCCATTTTGGACTCTTCATCTTTGGTCGGAACGATTTTCGTAAGTTTTTCAATGGTGTTAGCATTAAGATCACGGCAACAACACCCTTCTTTCCTGTAGTATTTGAGACTCCTCCAACCTTTGCTGGAGAACCTCATCATTGAACATGGAGGAAAAAGCATAGTCGAAGGGGGAATGATGGTAAAGATGATAAAATGGCGAGAGGAGAAAGAAAGATGTTAGTGAAAAGTGAAGGTTATATTAGACATTTCTATATAGGTAAGTAGTTTTGTTGTTTAAAATTAGTAAAGGGTAAAATCGACTAATTATCGAATCCACTTAACACATGCTTGGCTGAATGATGGGGAAAAGTTGTCATTGTTTGAATGTTTTGGAAGTGTACTTAGATTAAGTGTGAACTACCCAGAAAGTGTGAGTAAGTTTCCCAAATATAAAATATTAAGCCTGTCTCTTTCTCTTTTTTATTTCTTGACCCTCTGATTCACCGAAACACACTATATTGACTCCATCTAAGCAAACGTGAGTTAAGAGAGTCAAGACATATAAAGTATAAAACCGCCCTTTTTATTTTTTAATATAAAAACCTTTTGCTTCGAAGAAACACGCTAGCTTCACTTATTGGTGATTTATTTATTTTATTTATTTTATTATTTCGGTGATTGTGTTATAAATATGGCTTTCGATGGTGTCTTTGTTCGTTGAAGGAAGCATCGCCAGAGATCTCCGAATTCTCATTCCTCGTCTCTCTTTCTCTGTCCTTCTTCATCAGTTGTGTTATTTCATAGTCTCTGTTTGATCTATTATTCTTGTTTCCCTCCGTCAGATCTTTAAAACTCAGGAGAAATGAAGGTCAGTTTTCTTTGTTTGCCATATGATTCGTTTAATTGATTCTTATTATTTTGAAATAAATCTTAACTACTTATTCGATGAATTTTGATTTACTGTTCGCGCATCCATTTCTTGATTATTCCTAAGGTGGTTCTGAATCTAATTGGATCTTATGAACTGTTGTCTCTTTTGTTACAGCAAAGGATGGTGTTCAAGATACAAATATCTGACATTACAACCAAGCAAGCGGCAATTGATGCAATTTCTTACTGTCGAGGTACCGATTTGATGTTTTCCAAAATTTATATTTCGGGCTTGAAGAAAGAAAGCATATGAGATTAACACCTTCGATTTTTATTTATTTATTTATTTTTTCTTAAGGTGTCGATTCGGTTGCCGTTAGTATGAGTCGGGCAAGAATGACAGTGATCGGAGATGTGGATCCAAAAGTTGTGGCATTCAAATTGTGCCAGGTTTGCTACACTAAGTTGGATACGATTGTGGAGATTGCACCGTTGATCGTTCCTTACGAACAGTCTGTGATGATGATTAACAGTAGGATCCCGAGAAAAAATGCTAGGGGATAAGTAGGGGAAACAGTAAACATTGCCAAGAGTGAAGCCTAGGGAATAAGTGGGGAAACAACAAATATGCCCGCGATGTATTTGAGGTTTGCAGAACAGTCTAGGTTCATAATTTCGTTGATGCTTTGTTCGTGTTTAATCTGGTTTTGCTTCATTTGTCTCCATCGATCTTGCTAGTCCGGTTCATATTCATACAATGTGTTTTTGTTTCAAAAACATATTTTTGATGGAGTTCGTATGCATGGATGTGTTTCTTTTATTTTAGAATTAATTGAAAAATCTCTGCTTTCAATTTGATTGGATTGGTTGTGGAATGTGAACTGAGACCGATCAGCCTAATTTTTAAATGTGTCAGGCTTAGGTCTGGATCAATTATTAAATAGGTATTCACGATGCAAGCGTGTAGTCCAACCGAATGAATCGAATATACCTTTAAACCGAACTGAATTTTGGTTTAAACCAAACAAATACAACCTAAAGCTAAAAATACAAAAGATTAAATCATCTCTTATTCTCTTTCATTTCTTGAGTCTTTCGCTCGTTCTTTTTTCCCTCATGGACGATCACAAGCCTAATAAGAGCATTTTGCAATCTTATAGAAAGGTATATAATCTACAATACAAGGACAATTATGGATTAGAAAACCAACGTCTCTCTATTTTTAATTATACTTTGGTATGAGTTTGTTACAGTTCTTTTATAGACCGATTAACTCGATTAGCAAAATACTGATTATGGACTGAAATCGACCTGTCCGAATATAAACGTGTCCATGTTCTTTCAATGAGGGACCGATGAGTTAAACGGGCCGTCACGGTGCAAGGTGTTAAAATTGTGGGGACAGATCATTAATTGCAATTGAGACTGACTGATTGACATCTCTAGCTCTGACCATCATACCAGAGCCCAAGAACAATAAGCATATTTTGTATATTATATGTCAGATTGTACGTGTTGAACTCAGAATACGCAGCATGCAACGCTTTTGACCTAGTTGATCTTTAAGGTCCCAAATCTTGTGTTTGGGTTCTTAACCTCTTTTCAATCCCATTCTACTGCAAAAATTGAGGATCCTTCTCCAACCAGGGAGAGAGAATGAGAGAAAGATAGCTGAATCAATTGGCACAAGATGGAAACTCCTCTTGCAAATCATTGGCCTGAGCAAGATCAGAAGGAAACCTCCTTTCATTTATACCACCAGAAGCATCTCTCATTGATTCATTCGTAAATCACCCAAGCAAGAAGAACAACCACACCAGAGCACTTGGTAGTTCCATTCCTACTTTTCCTATCCTCACCTTGAACCAAGGGTAAGGGAGGAAGTCTTCCAATATCATCTTTATCCTTCGTACAAAAGGGTATTTAACTTAAATAAATTACAAAATTTGACATGTGACTAATTTAGATTCTATATTATGCCTTATTTATCCAATGACCGAAATGTGTGTATTAACTATCCACGTAACTAAGGTTTCAAGTATCCTATCAATATAGCCCGTATCATAAAATACGTATCGGTATCGACACTAGTCGATACAATACTCCTTGATATGTCACTTAATTTAAGAAACAAAAAGTGTATTTAAGTGTATCGAGCGTATCGAACTGATAAGGAGTAATACACCTTGGTACACTTTGATACACCTGGATACACATTTGGAACATTTTTTTGTCAAAAATAAATCTTATCATTTTGTATCTTTTATATGATGATTGTAGTGTGTCGAGCTACCAACTTAGTACATTCTCTTTAATTTTTGGTTTTTATTTTTCATTTTTATTTTTTGGAAAAAAAATAAAAAATTACACAGACCTCCCCTTGACAATTCGTTTATTACGCGACATTACCTCGTGCATTTTTTTTTTACATATAGTCAAGTTCATAAAAGTAACAGTAATAACAAAGATTATAATATGATGAAAATACCCTTCGAATATTAGTACATAATTTTACTAATATCAGTCGTTCCCCTCCCTCTTTCTTTCTACGCTTCTCCTTGATCTCAATCGGTGATGACCATTGAACCACCGTTTCTAGGCTGCGAGTTCATTCATCGGAAAAACTATTATCGTGTGCTGCTGCAACTGCAAGTACATTCACCCCATGCTCTCCGTCCACAGCCCATATATCTAAACAAACAAAGTGGGGAATTTTTAAAGGTTTTCTCCAATGAAATCATCTTCAATGCCAATTCCTTCTTCTGCAACTCCATCGTCTACTGCAAACTACATCTTGCTTTGTTCTTGTGTAAGAAATAGTAGCATCACAAGGAAAAATATATTGTTTAATACCATTTAATAAATATATGATATTAAATATAATATCATATATCAAACCATATGATTATGTAATCAACCAATATAGTGTAATAAAATGGAGTATAGACACATACCTAATATGATCTGATGTAAGTACATCAACTAGGGCCGAGTCGTATTGGTACACTTTCCTTAAAATTGTGTTTGCCCCCTATACGGTGGAATAGGTCCCTGTAAACTAATCTCCAAGATAAAACAACCCTTCAGTATGACACCCACCCAGTGTTCACTCACTGTTAGGTGTATGCAGACCCGATGCCTAAGGTTAACAATCCTTTAAAACAAGGATGGAACAGACTCTATCGATAGATCAGTGTACAGAGAGAGAGAGAGAGAGTTGGAAAGAGAAGGAGGAGAGATATGAATTTTTATAATCAAATCTTGAGTGATTTGGAATGAGATAACATCCTCTATTTATAGAAGACAAGTGCCTCTCCAAGGGTCACTACCAAGGGGTATGGGTGTATCTCTTCATACCAAAAGGTATAAGTCACCACCCTTCCAAAATGGTACACTTGAATAGGTCTGTATCCACACCCATATGCATATTCATTTCCCTATCCATATCCATATCCATATCCAACTCAAAACAAAATTCAAATTAAATTTCCCTCAAAATTAAAAACAAAACTTTTTGAAACTTTATCTGTTTTTCGATATGAAAAACAACATCTTGAAAACTAGTTGAGAAGTAACAATGATTAAATACAAATAACTTCTCCGCAGAAATATTTTCAAACAATTAAGAGACATTGCGATCAGGTTAAGAGGCACCCAAATTTAAGTACATGCAAACAAAAACAGATTTCAGAATTTTTGCAAACTTTTGATCCCATTAATTAATCATCACCAGCCTATCTCTATTTCTTGATCTATTTTTTTTTTCCTTCAAGGGGCCATAGACGCCCATAGAGCTAGCCATCAATTTTATCCTCCAAGATTTTGAGATGGCGGTTCAGTTTCAGGTCATTTGTTCTCTTTTTATTGGGTTCATCATTTTATGCTGAGCTCGCATAATAGATTTATTTGTAGAGGTGGAACCGATATCAACATATATAGAACTTGGTGAGAGTGTTTCTTGTGGCAGATGTGAGAGTATATGAAAATTCTTTTAGGAAGAAATCAAGAAGAAGATGAAGGAAGAAACCTTACTTCGAAAGTTGCGGATTTTTGCTACGAGAAGAAGACGAATTTCCCATTATTCGATCTCTTGCGGAATGCTTCCCTTGGAGAAGAAGATCAAGAAATCGAACTTAGGTCATTGCTTGCACACTTTCGTTCAAGAGAGCAAGACGATGTTGGTGAAAGAATTAAGAAAAAAAAAACCCCCAAAATATTGCCTTAGGACTACTAAGGGTGTAAGGGTAACTTCAATGCGAATAAGGGTATTTTGGTTTTTCAAAAAAATAACCATTGTCCACGTCAGCAACTAATGTCAATTGACTAACACATGAGACTTCCGTGTCGTAACTATGACTTTTTGAGGGAGATTTGTGTAAGCAAAAAACGCATAGGTTAGTGTCACGTAATAGACGAATAATCAATAGACATATGTAGTTGTTTGGTATGACTTAGGGTATCTATTTATATTTAAAATAAATCAATATAATCTGAAATCTATAAATAGATTAGAAAGTATTAATCATTATTATGATAATCTATTATTATTTCTTGGGAAATTTATAACTACCTCCCCCCCCCCCCCTCGTTGTTTGTCCGAATTTCAAATTCTTTCCAAAGATTTCAAACAATTACAATCGTTCCTTTTTTACGAATGGTTTTAAACGTAATATTTAATGGCAAGTCTACCCTGGAATGAATTCTTAGCAATAAATCAGTTCCATCATGAAATGACAAATTTAACCTTGTTGTTTCACTTAAAATTAGAAAAGTATATCCCAACAATTCTCTCCTTTCTCATTTTCGATTCCCATCTCCAACTTCGACTCATTTCTCCAAATGAGCTTCAACCGTAACTCCCGTACGCATCAACTCCGGCACTCCCAAACCTACCATTAGCATTTGCATTTCCTCTCGCTCCCCCTCCGCCCCTTGCTTGCCTCTCATAACCCTCATTCGCAACATTCCCATAATCTACGACTTGAGATTGCGGAGTCTTTCTTTGAGAAGGCATAGGATTATTAACATGTTGCACCTCGGTTTCACCCATTTTAGCAGATGAAGGGCCTAGCTGAACCCTCATTCCACCATTGCCAGCTAACACAGGACCCGACCTTGTTTGCAGAAATGTTTCGTTTTAGCTTTTGAAATCCATTTTTTTATACTTAAAACACAAAATACGTATACGAGCATCAAAACATGTCCAAATAAGATATTAGATAAGGTTAAATGACATACCAGAAAGTGAGAAAATTTTTGCCCCCAATCTAGGAATTTGGGGGACAGAATAATTTAAAGTTTGAGTTTGAACGACGAAAATGGAGAGTGGCAAGCCTGCTTTCTCTATGAAAGATAAAATCTCAATTTCATTAATAGACTAATAGGAGATAATTCACTACAATACCCTACACCACATGGGTAAGTTTTTTCCATTTCGGACTCTTCTTCTTTGGTCGGAGCGATTTTCGTAAGTTTTTCAATGGTGTTAGCATTAAGATTAGGGCAACAATGCCCTTCTTCCTTGTAATATTTGAGACTCCTCCAACCTCTGCTGGAGAACCTCATCATCAAACATGGCAAAAAAGCATAGTCGAAGGGGGAATGGTGGTAAAGATGATAAAATGGCGAGAGGAGAGAGAAAGATGTTAGTGAAAGAGAAGATTATATTAGACATTTCAATAGGTAAATAGTTTCGTTGTTTTAAATTAGTAGAGGGTAAAATCGGCTAATTACTTAATCTACTCAACACATCCTTAGCTGAATGGTGGAAAAGATTGTCATTGTTTGAATAATTTAGAAGTGTACTTAGATTAAGGTGTGAACTACGGAGAAAATCTGAGTAAGTTTCCCAAATATAAAATATTAAACCGTCTCTTTCTCTTTTTTATTTCTTGGGCCTTTGATTCACCTAAACATATTATATTGACTCCATCTAAGTAAACGTGAGTCAAGAGAGTCAAGACATATAAAGTATAAAACCCTATTTATTTTTTAATATGTAAACCCTTTTGCTTCGAAGAAACACGCTCGATCTCACTTATTGGTGATTTATTATTTTTTTAAAAATTTTTTATTTCGGTGTTTGTGTTTTTAAATATGGCTTCGATGATGTTCAAGATAGAAGTAAATGACGACAGAAGCAAGCAAATGGCCATTAATGCAGTGTCTAGCTCTCGAGATACCGATTTGATGTTTTCCAAAATTTATATTTCTGGCTTGAAGAAAGAAAGCAGATGATTTTAACACTTTCCATTTTTTTTTTAAGGTATCGATTCGGTCGCCGTTAGTCTGAGGCAGAAAAAAATGACAGTGGTCGGAGAAGTGGATCCAAAAGTTGTGGCATTCAAATTGTGCCAGGTTTGCTACATTAGCATGATCGATTGTAGACCGAGATCGATAGGCTCAATTTTTAAATGTGTCAAGTTTAGGCACGGATCAATTATTAAATAGACGTTCACGAAGCAAGCGTGTAGTCCGACCAAATGAACCGAATAAACTTTTAAACCAAACGGAATATTCTTGGTTTAAACCAAACAAATACAACCCTAAAACTAAAAACACAAAACATTAAATGGTCTCTTACGCTCTTTCGTTTCTTGAGTCTTTCACTAGCTTTTTTCATCCTCATGGACGATCACAAGCCTAATAAGAGTTTTTTATAATCTTACAAAAAGATATATATATATAATCTACATTATGAGAACTATGGATTTGAAAACTAACATCTCTCTATTTTTATTTACACTTTGGCATGAGTCTGTTACAGCTTGTTTACGAACCAATTAACCCGATTAGCAAAAGACCGATTATGGATTGAGACCGATCTGGTTGAATATAAACGTGTCCATGCATCACCAATGAGAACCGATGAACTAAACGGGCCGTCACGGTGCGGAGTGTTAAAATAGTCAAGACCGATAAAGTCCGATCACGACCAATTGATTGACACTCGCTCTGGCCGTTATATTAGAGCCAAGGACAATAAGCATATTTTGTGTATATTATATGTCAGATTGGACGTGTTGAACACAGAATACGCAGCAGTGCTTTTGACCTAGTCGATCTTTAAGGTCCCAAATCTTGTATCGATTCTCAATCCCATTCTCTTGTAAAAATTGAGCATCCTTCTCCAGAGAGAGAGAGAGAGAGAGAGAGAGAGAGAGAGAGAGAGAGAGATGGCTGAATCAATTGGCAAAAGATGGATGCTCCTCGAGCAAATCTTTGGCCTGAGCAAGATCGGATCAGAAGCAAACCTCCTTTCATTTATACCAAGAGAAGCATCTTTGGTTGATTCTTCCACTAAATCACCCAAATAAGAGGAACAAAGCACATCGGAGCACTTGGCAGATCCATTCCTACCTTTGCTAGCCTCACGAACCAAGGGTAAGATAGGAAGTCTTCCAATATCATCTCTATCCTTTTGTCCTTCATACAAAAGGATATTTAACTATAGTAAATTATAGAATTTAACATGTGATTAATTTAAATTCTAGACTATGCCATCTTTATCCAATGATCGATCCAAATGGAAACATTAACTATTTAAGTAACGAAGGTTTTAAATATGGTATTGATACGGTTTGTATCATACAATACGTATCGATAGTATTAGTATCGACACTAGTCGATACGATAATGATAGATACATCTCTTACTTTAAGATTTAGGGTAGATACACAAAGGAGAAGAAAATGGAATCACCAAAGAATTGGCGGCGGAGATCGCCCTGCATCATCTACTTGTTCCAAACGAAAAATGTAACCGCCCAAGTCTTCACTCCTTCTGGTGTTTCAGGGCGCGACGAAGCGTCTGTCAGGTTGAACTTGATTGCAATGTCCGTAGAACAGAGTTGGCTTAATTGCATGGCCTCTCCACAGAACCGGGACCACCATCGTAATTCACTTTTAAACTCTGCTCATCTTGTTGTCATGTATCGGATCCAGTCAGCTGGTTAAAAGTTGCAGATTAATTTTTTACTGGTTTTTTTTTTTTTTTTTTTTTTTTTGCTTCTCCTTCAAGGGCGCCAGAGACTCCCATAGAGTTAGCCATCGATTTTTATCCTCCATGATTTTGAGACGGGGGTTCAGTTTTAGGTCATTTGTTCTCTTTTTATTGGGTTCATCATTGTACATATGCTGAGCTCACATAATAGATTTGTTTATAGAGGTGGAAACGATTTCAACAAATATAGATCTTGGCGAGAGAGTTTCTTGTGGCAGATGTGAGAGTATATGAATTCTTGCACGAAGAAATCGAGAAGAAGATGATGGAAGAAACCCTCCTTGGACAGTTGTGGAGTTTTTGCTACGAGAAGAAGATGAACTTCTCGATGAACTTCTCGTTATTCGATTGCTTGTGGAATGCTTCCCTTTAAGATGAAGATCAAGAAATCGAACTTAGATTGTTGCTTGCACACTTTAATGTCCATTGACTGACGAAGTGACTTTTGTGTTATAAATATGATTTTTTGAGAGAGATATGTGTAAGTCAAAAACGCATAAGATAGTGATAGTGTCATGTAATAAACGAATTATCAATAAGAGATCCGTGTAAAATATAAATTATTTGTAATTATTTGTAAGCGGCTAGCCATGTACTGCCTCAAATTTCAATTCAAATAAATAAGCTTTGGTGGGACTATCTCTCTCAACCACTTTGGCGAGACCCACCTAACTTCTAGAAATTTGAAGAAAAGATAAAAGGTAACGCATTAAGCAGCAAGCTAGCTAGCCCCCCGTTTCGTGTTTTTATTTATTTTTCCTCTAACCAGTCAGCTTTAGAAAACTTGAGTAACATCTAATAAAAAAAATCTCTTACCAAAAAAAATCTAAGAAAAAAAATCAGTTTTATTATTGATTTAAAGCAAAAACACCTTTAATATGGCAATTGGTGCTAGGCTTAATAGTTTGTGTATGTTATCTGTCAGATTGCACATTTCGAACTCGTAATAAGCAGTTGCGCTTTTGACTTGGTTGACCTTTAAATTCCAAATCTTGTGTATAATATTTCCATCAACAAAGTACATTAAGAAAGCAACATTCAATACTTGGAGAGATAGAATCTTCGTATACAACTGAGAAGTTAGCAGTTAGCCTCCATTTATCTTCCAGCATCCAGCTTCACATGACAAAAAGAAAACTGGATTGAACTGAATTAACTAACTGAACCCATGTAGATGGAGAAGCAACAAGACGTCACTAATGTGGATGAACTCAATTGAATCGGACCAAGTGTTAGATACAGCTACTATAGGCAGCCACACAAGAGGTAGCTAAAGATGAGATATTGATGATGAGAAAGCAACTCCACCACTAAGAACTAAAAATTACAGAATGATAAACAGAAACGAGACTTTAAGGGAGAGAGGAAAGGCAAGGCCGAAGCTACACTAGACTACCAATCGGAAGATAATATGTACCCTCAAGCCAATCACATCAGATACGCTCTTCAACCCCTTGTGGCTGCAGGAGCTCCTTCTGATGAAGAAGCATAATGATCGAATTATGAATACATAAGAAGTTCAGATAAAGTTTTGAAAAGGAAAGTATGTCGTTTGATCTCAGTCATGTTGGGAATAATCCCACGTTATTTAGAGAGTAGAACCTTGGGTACCTTATAAATGTGAGAGTCCTTCAATTTACAAGTTCGAACTTTTGAGTTGAAAACTAATATGGTATTAGAGTTCTGGGTTCATTCCGTACAGTCACTCAAAAAGAGGGATCACATGTATGCCACATG
Source organism: Protea cynaroides (assembly GCA_028583415.1). Taxonomy (NCBI): domain Eukaryota; kingdom Viridiplantae; phylum Streptophyta; class Magnoliopsida; order Proteales; family Proteaceae; genus Protea; species Protea cynaroides. Next base: position 74,321,893 of record CM053269.1, read on the forward strand.
TACTGCCACCCAGAAGAGGGGCATCACGTGAGGGGGAGTGTTGGGCATAATCCCTCATTACTTAGAAACTAGAACCTTGAGTGCCTTATATATGTGTGAGTCCTTCCACTTACAAGTACAAACTTTTGAGTTATAAACTCAACAAGTCGAGACCAACCATTAACTACTTAACAAGAAAACAATTAAAGTCATATCCTTATCATTAGAAGAGGCAGCACTCCTACTATTTAACAACAATTAATGTATTTCTGCATTCTGGATAACATTAAATGATGGAGATCAAAGAAACTCTCTTCAGTACCTACGCATGAGGAGAACCAGACCACCAGAATAGCAGCTTGCATTTCTGAGTTGAACCAGTTTTCTGGTTCACCTAAATCATGAGGGTTCCTCAGGGTCCTATTCATGTTGTTCTTTTATTATTATGTTATAGTATTCAGGCTGGATTGGGACATTATAGGCCCAAACCTGTTCCCATTACTATTACTTTCCTTATTTCAGTATAGCATGAAGACCATATACATAAAAAATTGAACAGAAACTAATTGAGAAAATCAAGTTTCCAAGTTGCACAGCAATTCATTGCATTAGAGTTGGTGGTTATGCATGTTCTGAAGAACAATGTAGGAGATGTGGACCAAAATTGAAAGGTCATGGACTGATCCTTACCAGAAGCAAAGTAACAATCAGCCGCAATATGTACGTTAAGCTTTTAGAAAGGAATATAAGAAGGCCGGTCACATGTAACAATTGACCCCAATATGTTAAGTTTTAGAAAAAAAAAAAAAATACGATGGTCAGTCACATGCATGGACATTCTTCATTAAAGTAACGATAGATAAAATTTCAGTCTCTAACTGGTCGAACCCAGCTCAAAATTTCCAGGTCAGCGAGGAGTCTTAAAAATGAGTTTAAAATATTGAATATAAAAATGAGATTAAAATATAAATTATTTCAAACCAAACAAATAAGCTTTGGTGGGGGCTGTCTCTCTCTCTCACCTACTTGGCAAGATCCACCTAATTTCTAGAAATTCAAAGAAAAGACAGAACGTAACGGCTTAAGCAGCAAGCAAGCTAGGCCCCGTTTGGTTCGTTTTGATTTGTCAGCTTTATAAAACTTGATTTTTTTTTTTTAGGTAAATGCTTTGTAAAACTTGATTAACATCTAATAAAAAAATTAGTTTAATATTGATTTAAAGCAAAAACAATCAATAAACATTACTCGATAACATCAGGTTTAATATGGCAATTGGTGATGGGCTTACTAATTTGTGTATATTATGGACCCACATCCTTTCCTCCAAGAATTTATGGAGGAGAGGTGGCGCCTCCATTGGATGAACGACACCTGGGGCTCAGGTGAATTCGAACTCTACATCCAAACCAACACCCCCTGTCAGCTTAGGTTGTCGGCTCGACGTCAACTCGGATTCACCCGAGCCCTAAGTGTCGTCCATTCAATAGGGGCGCCATCTCTCCTCTAGAAATTCTTGGAGGAGAGAATTTGAATCCATATATTACATGTCAAATAGCAGATAGGATGTTTCAAACTCGTAATAAGCAGTAGCGCTTTTGACCTAGTTGACCTCTAAGGTCCCAAGTCTTGTATTTGGTTTCTAAACCTAGGGGTGTCAATCTTGGACTGAACCAGTGGCCTGGATTGATCCGGTTCGAATTAACCCGAAATCGGCTCAAACCAAAATGTTATCGGACATGTTTTGGGTTGAGGTATGACATATCCTTTTGAACTAGGTCTAGTCCGGGCTAGCCCAAAACAGCTAAAAAACAAAAACAGACCAATGAGTCCGAACTTGATCGATTTAAACCAAATATTAGACCCTAGCTTCACTACTTTAGCATTTTTGGAGGCCTTAACTGGTTTCCTACTGCCTTTCAGCCCGAATCAGCCCTATAACAACCTCATAAGTTAAGCCTGATAAAACTCAAAACCGGAATGACCCATTAGTTAATGTGCGCAATAAAGCCCATTCAACCAAAACCTCTTAATGGATAGGTTTCGATCAGGCCATATAAAGCCCGATACTAATTTGGCCTGGACCAAAACCGACCAGGATTGGCCTGTTGACACCCCTATCTAAACCTCTTTTGTGTCCCATTTTCTTGTAAAAATCGATACGTATCTGTTGATCCGATTAATCCATCCCGATTACTTGAATCATGATACATCTGGTTAAGGATGCCAATTTTAAGCCCGTATCGTGTAGTCTAACTGTGTCTGATCAGTCAAATTATTAAATGTGACGGGCTTAGGCCGAGATTGATTATTAAATGTGCATTTAGAGTGCAAGGGTGCAGTTCAACCGAATTGACCGAATGAACAAAATATACCTTAAACCAAATTGAATAGTAATTAAAACAAACAAATACAGCCCTTAAAAAAAATTTAAATTTTCTGTTACCCTCTTGCATTTCTTCTTCTTCGTTTCTCTTTCCTCTTTCATTTCTTAAGTTTTCGCCTTTTCTTTCTTTTTTTCTTTTTATTTTTTTATTTTTTTTATTTTTCAAAACCCTTACCCTGTTTCATCAACAAAATATATTCAAATCCTCTTCTCCATGAGAATCTAGAGGAGAGGTGGCACCCTTATTAGATGAACGACACCTGGGGCACAGATGAATCCAATCCGACAGGAGGTGTCAACTAGGATAGAGGGCTTGGATTCACCCGAGCCCCAAGTGTCGTCCATTCAATGGGGGCATCACCTCTCCTCTAGATTCCCTTAAAAGAGAGGACGTGGTTCCCAAGGAAACACGGTAGATCAATTGTTTGATGTGTGTCCTTTTTTTTTTCTTTCTTTCTTTGTCAGTGTTTGTCTTAAATACGACTTCGATCATCTCTTGTTTGTTGAAGGAGGGCGAGATCGCCAGAGTTGTCCGAGTTCTCATTCTCTCTCTCTCCCTCTCTCTCTCTCTCTCTCTCTCCTTCTCTCTCCCTCTCCCTCTCTCTCCTTTGTTTCATAGTCTCTGTTAGTACTGGTCATGATCACTTGTTATCCTGAGTCAGATCGTTGAAACTCAGGATATAAACTATTTTGAAGTAGATATAAACTACTTATTCGATGAATTTTGAGTTTTTTTGTTGTTCTTTGAATCTAATTGGATCTTATGATCTGTCGACACTGTTGTCCCTTTTGTTACAGAAATGGATGGTGTTTAAGGTAGAAATATATGACAAAAGCAAGAAAATGGTCACTAAGTGCCTCTTTGGTAACATTCTGACTCTGGTTCCATGGATCTTGCTCTGGGGTCATTTTTGAGTAGGGGTGTAAGTTTTACCCTGACAACTCGAACCCACCCAGGCCCGCCCTGAACCCTGGCAGGGTTGAACCCAGCCCGAACCCTGATAGGGCTGGGTTATAGTTCAATTTTATATGAACCCTGGCAAGGTTGGGCTGGGTTAGGGTTGACCCCCTGGGTTGAACCCAGCCCAACCCGACCCTGTATATATTTGAATATATTTATAAATATATGTATAATTTGTATTTGTTCCTTGTTAAACATTTAAACTGATTTGGTTTGTATTTGTTAGGTTCTTAAAAGAATCATAGGTTGCTTGTATTTGTTATATGTTTTAAGTTGTAATTGTTATTTGATAATTTGTTGTATGTTTAGGGTCAATCAGGATCAATATCAGGGTCAATCTAACCCTGAATCATGGTTAATCAGGGTTGACCCGGTCCAACCCGGCCCTGTCAGGGTCAATCAGGGCAGGTTAGGGTTAGGCCCAACCCTGTCAGGGTCAGGGTTAGGGTTGTACATTTTCTAATCCTGACAGGGTTGGGCTGGGTTAGGGTTAAGTTTCAATAGTCAGAGTTGGGGTTAGGGTTTTGAAAAACCCAACCCAACCCGGCCCTGTTGCAGCCCTATTTTTGAGCTCCCATTTTTTTCCAAAGCTGATTGAGAGCTGGAACCTATTTGATAAAAACTAATATGGAATTGATTCCAGAGCTCATTGAGAGCAGGATACTGTTTGGTAAATACTAATCTGGAATAAAAAATTTGGCTTAAAATATTACTGTGATTGCCATTAAGCCATTAATATGTATGTATTTTTGCTAAAATTTAGATTTTTCCAAATTGATTAACATTGTCTTCACAAAGCATGAAATTGATTAATATTGTCTTGAAAACCAGTAGTTGTCTTGAAAACCAATAATTCATGCACAATTTTTTGTATCGGTCTTACTATCAAGTGTTAAATAGATTAACACTGTCTTCAATACATAATACATTCTAACTGATGTATAAATAACAAAATCATTCTCAAAAGCAGCATCCACAGGCTCTTCATCCGGATCCAAATATTACATCGAGCTTGTTCCATTGTGGATTTTCATATTTTATGTATTTTGTCCAACTTGGATTTTCCTGAAACTCATAATGAAATTTTTTTTTAATACTTCATTTGACTTCGGAAACTACTCCAAGTATATGGTGACGTATTTACCTTCAGTTGTCTGTCGCAAACTTCTTTGGTGGTAACTACAATCCCATTTTCAACGCACCATCCAAAAATACATTACAATCTCAAGGATTGAATGAGCTAATGATTGATAAGAGGGAACAAGTCTAGAATATGCTTTATTATACATAAAAACCTATATTAGTAATTTAAACGACATAAGCTAAATAAGAAAAATACAAACCATCTCGTTCAATCCATCGCCGATCGGACAATGGGGCCATCGCCGGAGAGAAAATTAAAAATTTCTCTCATCTTGTTCTCTGCTTTCTCAAGCCAAACCCCATGGTTCAGATGCCCTGAATGTGATGGCTACACAAGATGGGAGAAGATGAGGGAAGGAGAGAGGAAAGGAAAGAGAAGGGTCATATTAGTAATTTTACTAGTTTTTAAAAATTTTCAATTAAAAAAAGAAAGGGTAAAAATGTCTAATGCTGATTTTCGTCTCCTCCGTCAGTTACTTGGGTGTAGTTGATGTTTTTTGAAAGATGTGGGTGGTAGGTGATGTTTCAAAACTATAATGGGGGTAACTGAAATTTATTCATTAAAATAATCCAAAACAAAAAGACGTTTGGTTGTTTTTGGCAAAGAATTAATGAATATATGTAATATTGTGGATTAAGTGAGTGTAAAATAGTAGAAGAAATGATTGTTATAATCAAAACCTTTCATCCACTCACGATTCCCTCTCTCTTTCTCTTCTGTGGTCGGCAAGCCTTTTTTGGCCAAAAAAAAGGTTGAACCTACCCGTTTCACCGATTCGGGCACCATAAATTGATTTTTCTGGCCGTCCAAACTTCGATATGTTCCATCAAATGTCAAGTATAGCAAAAAATTGTAAAAGTTCATAAATTTCTAGTCGATCAGATAAGGGGATAACTAGATATCAAGATTGAAAATTTCTACAACTTGAAGAAATCCAACTATTGTTCTTGGTTTTGTTAATCTCAATTGTACTTCTCCGGCCATCCAACCTCTGATTAGATCCTATTGGATGTCAAGGCCAGAAAAAGGTGGTAAGGATTTCCAAATTTCAGTTTGATCGAATATGGGGATCATAAAATATTAATGCTTAGAAAAATCTGCATCTTGAAGAAATTCAATTTTTGTTCTTGAATTTGTCTATCTCAATTGTATTTTGCCGGCCTTCCAACCGCCAATGAGATCCGTTGGATATCAAGGCCAGGAATATACGGTAAAGATACCCATGTTTTAGGTCGATCACAAAAGAGAATTACATGAAATCATGGTTTGAAAATTATGCAATTTGAATAAACAAAATATCAAATTTATTTTTCATTCAACAATCTATTATGGCTAGCAACTACCAAAACAACATTTTAATTTTGATCAACAATACTTTGAGTACATTTTTTCTTATTCTTTTTATAAATAGGTCAAAAACAAAAATGAAAACAATACCAAAGAGACCCTGAGACTTCGAAACTAATCCTTAATAGGAAATCTTATCTCAAATACTAGTTCATTTTTTTTCCAATTACTCTGTTGCTCGGTATCGATCAAAGGGCTAACCAACTAAATATATTGAATGCCATGTTGGTTCGGTGCAGAGTTCTAGCTTTTGAACCTTCTTATTCCTTGTTTAGCTAATTGATTCACAGATGACAACCATCCAATCGAGAAGACCTTAGCTTAGAAGTTGGAAGTTGGAACTGCTAAGCTAGCTAACAATTGGCTGAAACCAAATCTATATTTCTATTTCTTATGTTAGTTTATGCTTTACTTCACTTAAAGATCATTTCTGAATATATGATAAGCTTGCCACGTATGCTAGATTTACTTCCTTTGCTACGTACATTTTCAAATGGAAATCCCATCCCTTGGATACCTCCAAAATGCTCTCATTGGCCCCTTTAGGTTGGGTTGCATAGCCTGGTAGTGTTTCCTGTAATGCTTTCAACATCTATGGGTGCACATCAGTTATTGTGCGGGTTCAGATTAGTGGATGGGTGTTGATTGGCATGCTAGGTTGGATGGTATCCTATAGGGCGGGTTCCAATTGACCAACCTTATAGTGTAAAGCAATGGGGTGATCTATTGGTAATTAGCCTATTATGGAAAAGACTAAATTATCCTTCACTCAGGATTAGTGTCTGCTTCCTATCTATACCCATTAGTAGTTGTGCATCTAATATATATAGTGAAGGGAACAGACAAGATCGATAGAGCGCATGACGAATGTCTCTGTTAAACAATATGGAAGGAAGAAGCCTTAATGTAATGGCGTTTACAATACAATGGGGGCTGAAGAGAATTCTCACAAGAGGAATTCTTAGATGTAAGACCCGCACTCCGTAAACCCAGTCTAAAACTTGGTTTTGTGTCGTAGCAGGTCTTTCGATCATCACCGGGCCAGACGGGACGAGCGGATGACAAACATGTACGAAATCAGACCACAGATGATCAAATCAACATGATTTTATGTTGACCGGTCGATGGTACCGGTCTTGGTACCGGTCGACCGGTCAGCTCTGCGCAGCTGAGTGCGGAGATCTGGAATTGGATCTCTGTGGGTCCCATTTTCCTAAACCCTAATGCCTAAACCTTCCTAATCCTAATAGGGTTACTAAACCTTAATGTTAGCCTATAAATACACCCTTAAGCCTTCTCAAATCCTTTTCATTGTCTCTCTCAAACCTTAGAGAGGAGAAGGAGGTTGGAAATGAGAGGAAGCTAGGAAAAAGAAGAAGGTGCCGCCATTACCGTACGACAATGCTCACGTTACGTCAGTCAACGGTAAGTGTTTTAATCATTCTTCTTACTTTAGGATAGTTGTGTGGGTGGATCAATACCATGCAAGTAGGTTTTGATCTAAAACCCTATCTGGACCTTAAAACCCTAAGTTGCTGTCAAACCTTAAAATCTAGTTTCGAGATGAAATTCATCGAAATAAGACTTGAATAAGTTGGGGATAACTCTAACTCAAAGATTAGACTTAGAATGGATAGGAGAAACCTTGTAAATCCAAAGAAATCGATCGACGATAGTCGAAAAACCAAGTGTATGGTCTTCCGGAGACATACCGGTTGACCATACCGGTTGCTAGTTTGCTCACAGAGCTGCAACCGGTATGTTGCGACCGGTCAGCTCTGAAAGGCTGGTTTTGGACTTTGTTGGTTTCTGACCAACATGAAACCCTAAGAAAACTATTCTAATGAAACCCTATTGATATTGTAGGACTTTGTGAAAGCACGTTTGGATCTTGCGACGTGGAGCAAGCTAACAAACGAGCGTCAGGTAAGGAAATCTGACCTAAAACCTAATAATTAATGGACAATAAATTTTTGTTAATCACCTGAATATATATGATGTGATGTTTGTGCATATCACATGCCGTCCTTTACTTTCAGTTATTATTATTGTTCATGCATTGATAGGATGTGATTGTTAAGCATGTGATTGTTTTCGTTAGTGTGTGGAGTGGGGCATGGGCCTGGGATCGCTCCTCACACTAGCACTTTTGTAGTATTCTATTTTAACATGCTTGGTACGGGTGGGGCATCAGGGGAAGGTCCTGATACGGTGGTCTCCAATGTTGATGCTGGCTTGGCCATGGTTATGTGGCACTGTGGTCTCTGAGGTCAACGCTGGCTTGTCCACGATGCTTTACCTCTATCTCTATGCCGTAGGGAGTTATGTTGTGATAGGGTCTACCTGCGTTATGTATCTATCCTAGTGGGTTAGTTGCGGATAGGGCATCAGGGGAGGTGTGAGAATGCCTTAGCTCTATCTCTATGCCGTAGACGGCTGTGCTGGGATAGAGCATACATTGATGACATATAGGATTGGTTAGTTGCGAGCCCAGTTTGCGAGCCCTGGCCAGTAGGGGCTTAGGTACTGGTATCGGTAGAGCATCAGGGGAGGTACGAGGGTATCTTAGCTCTATCTCTATTCCATGGTGGGTGTATGTGGGCAGATGGGGGTGTGATCCATGCTGTGCCACACACTCGTGTATAGAGGTGCGGGGGCCACCAAACCTTTCTATAGCACATTGCAAACTTAAACCAGACCACAGTGGTGTTGTTGCGTTGGACGTCTGAGGCGGGAGAGGACGAGCATGACGCTTCATGCGAGTGCCCTTTCTACGTGTACCTTTGATTGGTTTTATTTATTTATTTTTAGTTATTTTCAGTTGGACTAAATGGATGTAAGAATATTATATTATATGTTTGAAATTGAATAATTGGATATTTTATTTAAATTTATCAATAGATTCTCAGTTCATTTATTTAAAGACTTCCACTGTATTATTTATATTCTGATGGTGGTTATGTGTAATGGTTTGTATGAGTGGACACGGCCTATTCGAGATCCTGGTGTGAACTGTTGGTTCAATGGCGGTTCACTCACACCATTCTTTAAGAAAGAGAATAATGTACAATATTAAATGTGGAACTTAACATTTACACCTACACTAGTTAAGAAAAACCATGAAAACTTTCATTAAATAGAAAATGAGTATCAGATAAAATAGTGCTACAGGGTACAGTCCACAAACCGGACAGTTATCCTGTTATATGAACAGTCAAAAGAGAAGAAAATAAAAGGGACAATCATGGGGTGGGGGGCCTAGGAGGAATAGGGTCCGCTATGTCATAGTCTCGCTCGTATGCAACCCTAAGCTAGTGCACCTGGTCCTGAGTCACCCGTAGGCTACGAGCCAGACGTCCCAACTCCTGACCCATCTTTCGCTGAGACTCTAGGATGACCCTCTGAGTGTCCCTGATCTCAGTGAACATACTCAACACCGGTCCGGGGAGGGATGAGACGGTCCGTTCCAGAGGTAGATGGTGGTGCTGCAGGTGTAGGCTGTGGGGCTGGTACTGGTGCTCTCTCGGCCATATCATCATCATCACCCCTAACCTCGACTGCATAGGCCGCATTGGCTGCTGCTGCTGCGGCTGCTACCCTCCCAAGTGGGCGAGGGCGAGCCTCCAACTCGTCATCGCTAACGGGCAGATCGACCATCTACATCCTCTGAATAGCATCCCAGTCAATGTCGGATGTCATGGTATCCTCAACAGTCACCTCGCCTCTCATGCTCACACCCAGGCGACGTAGAAGGAAGGTAATGAGACGACCGTATGGAAAGTTACTGGCCTGATCGGCCAGGTCGCCTGATGCATGGTCTGGATGATGAGGTAAGGGAGAGAGACCCACTCCCCAGTGCAGACGCGAGAGGTGATGTACTTGAGTGAGCCGAGATAACTCACCTGTAATGGCCGCTCCGGGGCACAATGTCGTCTTTGGATAATGCGGCTATAGACTCGAGCTAGGGGCTTCAGACTAGCCGCCTTCATAGGAGCCTCAGGATTTAGGATCTGCTCTGCGATCTCTCGGCGTAAGTCCTCACTCAGATAGCCCTTCACCTTTGGAGGGCAGTATACCAAGTCTCCATAATTGGTGGGTGTTGAAGGAGATGGGGACACCCTTGACGTAGCTGGAGATGCGCAAGTCCCTACCCTGGTTGGGATCGTTGACATCCCCATGCAGCTCCAGGTTAGCATAGAAATGCTTAACCAGGTTGGGGCGAGTGGTATCTGTGTAGGAGATTACAGGTACCCACCTAAGCGCGTCAAAAACTGCTCACACATCGAACCTCTCCAACTGATCCAAGTTGACCCGCCGCCCAGATTCGATGTTTTTACTATCAAACCATGGGAAACGAGCTTGTGCCTCCAAGGAACGAAACCAATGCTCGTCAAGTTGTGGAGCTGGTGGCTGAGGAGCGCGCACGCTCGAGCCATGAGGACGTTTGCCAAGAGCATGACGTGGAGCCATTCAACTGCAAAACAAAAGAAAATAAGAAGAAAATGTTAGATTTTGTCAAAATTTCGGCAGCATAACGACTGTAAATTGGGAAAAAGCCTTGAACTCACCCAAAAACTTGGGGAGGAGGACTTACGTAACCCCCACACTCTTCAACAAATCAATCACAGGCAATTACAATAAGAAATTTCAAGAATTTGAGAAAAATCAAGAAATTTCGAATTTTTTTGAAAACCTAGGTTAAAAAGTGTAATAATTCGATTTTTACCAAAACCTTTCGGTGGAAGTCCAAATAGGTTGAGGGCTTTTGCTCTTGGGAGTCCCTAAACCCTTTCTAAGCTAAAGGAAAAGAGTTCCTACGGTTAAAATCTCTCAATCAAAGAAAAATAGAAAATTGCTAGGTAAAGACGATATGAAAATTTATAAAAACTTGATAGAGGGGGAAGGTGTCACACCCCAATTCTGATCCAACCAGAATGGTGTGAGTGAACCATCATTGAACCAACGGTTCACACCAGGATCTCGAATAGGCCGTGTCCATCCATACAAACCATTACACATAACCACAATCAGAATATAAATATACAGCGGAATACTTTAAATAAAACGAACTTAGTATCTATTGATAATTTAAATAAATATCTCATTATCCAAATTCAAACACATAAACTATAATATCTTTTACAACTCTTAATACCAAACAAAAATAAGAAAATTAAATAAAGAAAACAACTCAAAGGTACACGCAGAAAGGGCACTCGCATGAAGCGTCATGCTCGTCCTCCCCTGCTTGTACATCCAAAGCAGCTACACCTCCATACGCCGGAGCGTTTACGTAGTCGTTAACAGTATAACCTGCATCAAAATCTAAAAACAATGTGTACACAAAGGGTGAGCTCACAACACAGCTCAGTAAGACAATCAGACAGTTTCACAAGATTATGCATGAGTAACAATCAATTTTATGATGTGGTCTGGTTTTAAGCTTGCAAATGTGCTATAGAAAGGTTTGGTGGCCCCCGCACCTCTATACACGAGTGTGTGGCACCTCATGGATCACACCCCCATCGGCCCACATGCACCCACCATGGAATAGAGATAGAGCTAAGATACCCACGTACCTCCCCTGATACTCTACCCATACCAGTACCTAAGCCCCTACTGGCCAGGGCTCGCAACTAACCAATCCTATATGTCATCAATGTATGCTCTATCCCAGCACAGCCGTCTACGGCATAGAGATAGAGCTAAGGCATTCCCACACCTCCCCTGATGCCCTATCCGCAACTAACTCACTAGGATAGAAACATAACGCAGGTAGACCCTATCCTAACATAACTCCCTACGGCATAGAGATAGAGCTAAAGCATCGTGGACAAGCCAGCATCGACTCGGAATCCACAGTACCACATAACAATGGCCGGGACAACATCAATATCGGAGATCACCGTACCACGACCTTCGCCTGATACCCCACCCGTACCAAGCATGTTAAGACAGAAGGTGCTAGTGTGAAGAGCGATCCCAGGCCCATGCCCCACTCCACACACTAACGAAAACAATCACATGCCTAACAATCACATCCTATAAATGCATGAAAAGTAATAATAACCGAAAGTCAAGGATGGCATGTGAATATCACAAACAACACATCTCATATAATCAGGTAATTAACAACAATTTACTGTCCATTAATTATTAGGTTTAGGTCAGATTCCCTTACCTGACGCTCGTTCGATAACTTTCTCCACGTCGCAAGATCCAAACGATAAGTCACAAAGTCCTACAAGATTATTTGGGTTTCATCAGAATATATTATTTAGGGTTTCATGTTGGTCGGAAACCAACATGGTTACAAAATACCCTCACAGAGCTGACCGGTGGCATGTACCGGTCGCAGCTCTGTGGGAAAGACTGGCAACCGGTATGGTCAGCCGGTCCCCACAGATAACCTCCCGAGAGGTAGCGGTCGCAACATATCGGTCGCACTATGTGCAACCGGTATAGTCGACCGGTATGTCTCCGAAAGACCATACATGGGTTTTTCGACTGTCGACGATCACCCTCCATGGATTTTCAGTGTTTCTCCTCTCCATTCTAAGTCTAGGCTTTGAGTTAGAGTTATCCCCAACTCATTCAAGTCTCGTTTCAATGAATATCATCTCGAAACTCGAATCTAGGGTTTGACGGCAACTTAGGGTTTATTGGCCAATTTAGGGTTTTAGATCAATACCTACTTTGCATGGTATTGATCCACCCACACAACTAACATAGGATAAGAAGATGGATTCAAGCACTTACCGTTGACAGGCGTAGCGTGAGCTTCGTCGAACGGTAATGGCGGCTCCTTCTTCTTCCTCCTAGCTCCTTCTCCTTTTCCACCTCTTTCTCTTCTCTAGGGTTTGCGAGAGACAATGGAAAGGATTTGAGGAGGCTTAAGGGTGTATTTATAGGCTAGAAATAGGGTTTAGTAACCCTACTAGGATTAGGAAACTTCTAGGATTCGAAATCAAAAAGCGGGACCCACAGAGACTAATTTCCAGATTCCAGCACATAGCTGCGTAGGCCATACCGATCGACCGGTACCAAGACCGGTACCATCGACCGGTATACCTAAAATCAGATATAATTGGTCGACTTCGGTCCAATTTTGTACCTGTTTGCTATCCGCTTGCCCCGTCTGGCCCGGTGATGATCGGAAGACCTGTCATGACACAAAACCAAGGTTTAGACCGGATTTTAAGAGTGCGGGTCTTACAGAAGGGACTTACCTGGAGACGAAATGCCAAGTCCAAATCGCAAGAAAACCACTCCTAGGGTGACCGGTCGTACTGTAGAGGCTTGGAAACTAGAGGGAAATGCCACCGGAGAAGAAAAAGGAATGAGAAAAGTGAGATTTTTCTCACTTTTCGCGACTTTAAAGCCCATTCTGGGCATACCGGTCGACCGGTACCCCTACAGGGATGCGACCACTATGTCTCGGTCAGAATTTTAATTCTAACCGGTCGACTATACCGGTCGCAGCATATTCTACAGGGGTGCGACCGGTATGTTGCAACCGGTCAGCACCAGAATAGCCAGAAAAATTTCAGAAAAATTTTAAAATTTTTGTAAATTTAAGTATTCCTTTTTGCGACTGTTTCGCCTTATATTGTTCAAGACTAACACCACTATTGCTTCATTCTCATGTGTTATGTCTTCTTCTCAGACCCAAGCAGAATAGTCTGAGATGGTGGGCGGAAACGGTCTTAGGGGTCGAAAGCGTCACCAGGCTAGGATACGCCTCGAGGAAGAAGAGCAGGTTGAACCAGGCTATGTTAGAGAGCCAAGCCCGGAAGTTGAGGAAGAACAGGTTCCAGAGGTACCGATAAATTTACCTGGCCCACCTCACAGGAATTCAGAGATCATTGTTACAAACCTGGTCTATCAGATGTAAGCTCAGCAGAAAGAATTCCTGAGCGAGATACTGAATATGATCAGGCCACCGGGTTCTGTTCCCACTGGAGGTACGCCCGAGTCTGGAGGGAATAATACAACACAGCCGACGCATGGTAGTCCAGGGCCGATGGGCCAACCCCAGAATGTACCACCACCGCACCAGTTTCCGTCATCTTCTGCTTATCAGGGAGCATATCCGTATCTACCACCATGGTACGGAATGAATACACAGGGACAGCACGATCTGAGCAGGGCGGTGGATAGATTCCTAAAGTTGAAGCCTTCATCATTCACAAGTAAGACAGGGAAACCATTGTGGCCAGCACAATGGGTTGCAGAGATGGAGAAGAATTTCTGACTGATGACCTGTACAGAGGATGAAAAGGTCATGTTTGCCACTCATATGCTGAAGGAAGATGCGAATGCTTGGTGGAATTCTACACGGGCATATTTGGAGACGAAGAATACACAGGTGGATTGGGAAGTGTTCAAGGTTGCCTTCTTCGATAAGTATTTTCTGAAGAGCTTCAGAGATCAGATGGAGAAGGAGTTCCTTAATCTACATCAGTCTCAGTCGATTGTGGATGCTTATCAGTAGAGGTACGAGGAGTTATTTTTCTTCGCACTGGAAAGTATGCAAGAAGAAGAGACCAAGACATGTAGGTTCACCATGGGACTACGTGGAAGCATCAGAGAGCACATCTTGGGCATGGACAAGAAAATCTATAATGAGGCTGTGCAGGTTGCGAGGGTGATAGAGTCCAGTCAGCGGGACTGCTTCTTCGCACGGAACAGGGGAGTGAAGAGACCCGCTTTTGAGAGTTCTGGTGGCGGTAACAATAGACCCTTCCGCCCATACAGGGCACAGACCGCTACAGTACCTGCTAGGAACAACACGGCACCACCTGTACCACAGAACGCCGGATACAACCCGAATATCAAATGTTTCAACTGTCGGCCAAGTGGGTCATATTGCAAGGACCTGCACTCTACCTAGGAAGCAACCTCCCCAGCAAGGAAAAGTATATGCGGTCACCACTGAAGAGGCAGCCGCATCACCTGATGTGGTCACTGGTACGACTCTATCCCTTACTATTTGGCTTACTATTTTTTCATTGTGTATACGCGCATGTAGAACTAAGGGATAATAAAAATTTCAGGAATTGTAAATGTAGCTGGTATACCTGCCAGAGTACTATTTGACTCTGGGGCCACACACTCCTTTGTTTCTATTTCCTTCGGAAAGCGAATGGAGTTACCAATTAAGCACTTGAACCCAAGCTTGATAGTTCACTCTCCACTAGGAGTCGAAGTGGCTTTGACTGAATATTATGGACCATGTCATTGTATGTATTGAGGGCCGAGACTTAGAAGCAAGTCCGGGTACTACTCGAGATGGCAGACTTTGATGTCATCTTGGGAATGGATTGGCTAGGCCATCATTCAGCTATTCTTTTATGTGGTGAAAGGAAGCTTGTGCTTACAGACAATAAGGGAAGGGAGTATAGCTTCACTGGGACCAAGTTACCTAGGAAGCGAAAGCTGATTCTCTCCGCCTTAAAAGCTAAGAGATGCTTGGAAAATGGGGGAGTGGGGTATCTAGTATCTGTAGTCAACATCACTGCTGAGGTGACAAAGTTGGAAGATCTAGACGTGGTGCGGGAGTTCCCAAATGTATTTCTAGAGGATCACCCAGGCTTACCACCGAACAGGGCTACAGAATTTGTGATAGACCTTCTGCCAGGTTTGGCGCCGGTGTCTAAAACACCATACAGGATGGCTCCTACCGAGCTAAAGGAGTTGAAGACCCAGCTACAAGAATTGTTAGATAAGGGTTTCATACGACCTAGCATATCACCTTGGGGAGCACCGGTATTATTTGTCAAGAAGAAGGATGGAAGTGTACGGCTATGCATTGATTACCGTGAAATGAACAAGTTGACGATCAAGAATCGGTATCCTTTGCCTAGAATCGACGATCTGTTCGATCAATTGCAGGGTGCAAAGGTTTTCTCAAAGATCGATCTCCGATCGGGGTATCACCAACTGAAGATCAAGGCCGGAGATATTCCAAAGACTGCTTTCAGAACACGGTATGGGCATTATGAGTTTCTAGTTATGTCGTTCGGTTTGACCAACGCCCCAGCGTCATTCATGGAACTGATGAACCGAGTGTTTCATGATATGTTGGACACTTCGGTCATCGTATTCATCGATGACATATTGGTCTACTCAAAGGACATGGAGACTCATACAACACATTTGAGGGCAGCCCTACAACGGCTGAGACAAGAAAAGCTTTATGCTAAGTTCAAGAAGTGTGAGTTTTGACTGAAGGAAGTGGCTTTCTTGGGCCATGTAGTATCTGAAGACGGTATCAAGGTTGATCCAAGTAAGATAGCTGCTTTAGTAGGATGGGAAGCACCAAAATCTGTTGCGGAGATTCGAAGTTTCCTTGGGTTGGCTGGCTATTATAGAATATTCGTGGAAGATTACTCCAGGATCGTTGTTCCACTCACCAGATTGACCAAGGAGGGAGAGAAATTCATATGGACAGATGAGTGCGAGAAGTGCTTTCAGACGTTGAAGTCAAGACTAGTCTCTGCACCTATCTTGACCATCCTAGAACCAAGCGTACCGTTTACCTTATATACGGATGCTTTAGGGTTGGGTATTGGGTGTGTATTGATGCAAGGAGAACAGGTGATTGCTTACGCATCAAGACACTTAAAGGAGCATGAGAAGAACTATCCTACGCATGATTTGGAGTTAGCAACGGTTATACATGCAATCAAGACTTGGAGACACTACTTGTACGGTGAGAAGTTTCAGATTAAGTCAAATCACAAGAGCTTAACTTATCTTTTCACTCAGAAGGATCTGAATATGAGACAGAGGAGATGGCTGGAATTGTTGAAAGATTATGATTGTGACATCCAGTACCATCCGGGCAAAGAAAATGTTGTGGCTGACGCCTTAAGCAGAAAGTGGGCATCGAAACCTGAGGCCGGGCCAAGTACAAATGCTGCATTGTGTGCTGCAACCTCAAGTTCAATGGAAATTGATGAAGAACATATTATAGAGACCGCAGAAGATCCAGTTGAGGAAGGCTTAATTCATAAGTTCACCATGATATTCTCCGCTTTGAAGATCTCACCGGATCTAGTTGATGAAGTCAAAATAGCAATCCTACAAGATCCCCATCTCAAGACAGTGCAAGAAGACCTAGAGAAGGGTACAAGCAATCCTGACTTTCCCTTGGATTCATACAAGGTACTCAGGTATCGTGGACGATTATGTATACCTGAGAGTGAAGACTGCAGTATCAGAGATCGAGTTATGACTGAAGCTCATTACACTCCATATTCGGTACATCCAGGAAGTACCAAAATGTACCATGATTTAAGAAGACTTAATTGGTGGAGGGGTATGAAAGCAGATATAACTCGTTTCATGTTTCAATGTCTGAATTATCAATAAGTTAAAGCAGAAAGGCAGAGACCCATAGGTTTACTACAGCCATTACCGGAACCTGCATGGAAGTGGGATTGTATAACCATGGATTTCGTCACTGGCCTACCTTTGACACCAAGGTCAGTGGATGCCATTTGGGTTATAGTCGACTGACTCACCAAGACAGCTCGATTTACTGCGGTCAGACCTCAGTATACCATGGAGAAACTAGCCAAGTTATATGTTGATAATATAGTCAAACTTCATGGCGTCCCAGAGAGTATAGTATCCTGACGAGATCCCCGTTTTACATTAAAGTTCGGAAAGGATTACGAAAAGCTATGGGAACAAAGTTGAAGTTCGGTCACACTTTTCACCCTCACACCGGACGGACGGTCGAACGAACTACTCAAATTTTAGAAGATATGCTCCGAGCTTGTGCATTAGATTT
The DNA here is from genome assembly GCA_028583415.1 of Protea cynaroides. Taxonomy (NCBI): domain Eukaryota; kingdom Viridiplantae; phylum Streptophyta; class Magnoliopsida; order Proteales; family Proteaceae; genus Protea; species Protea cynaroides. Next base: position 74,339,507 of record CM053269.1, read on the forward strand.
CAAGGGAGCTTGGGATGAGAAACTATCACTCATCGAGTTCGCTTATAACAACATCTATCAGGCTACAATTCAGATGGCCCCATATGAAGCACTTTATGGGAAGAAGTGTCGTACACCTCTGTTATGGAACGAGGTGGGAGAAAGAAGAATTGTAGGATCGGAGATTTTTGAAGAAACTTGTCGAGTGATTGATCAGATCAAAGAAAGAGTAAAGACAGCTCAAGTTCGACAGAAGCACTATGCGGATAATCGACGTCGAGCTCTGGAGTTTGCAGTGGGTGGCAAAGTATTCTTGAAGATATCACCGGTGTGAGGTTTGAAACGGTTTGGTAAGAAGGGAAAGCTATGTCCCAGGTATGTGGGACCATACGAGATATTGGCTAGACAGGGTAATGTAGCATATCAATTGGCTCTACCACCATCTATGTCAAGTATTCATGATGTGTTCCATGTATCATTGTTGAAGAAGTATGTCAGAGACTCATCGCACATCTTGACAGCAGACCCCCCCAGACTTGACTGAAGACTTAACATTCGAAGTGGTGCCTGTGATGCTCTCAAGCCGAAAGGTACAACAACTTTGAACCAAGAATATCCATTATGTGAAGGTGCATTGGAGAAGCCAAAATGTCGAAGAAATTACTTGGGAAGAGGAGAACGCAATGAGGAAGGAGTATCCTAATCTTTTCGACGATCAAGGTACGTTCAAATTTCGAGGCCAAAATTTCATTTAAGGGTGGGGGAGTTATGAGACCTACATGCAAATTTCGGGATGAAATTTCTTTTAAGGGTGGGGGAGTTGTAAGACCCGCACTCCGTAAACCCGGTCTAAACCTTGGTTTTGTGTCGTAGCAGGTCTTCCAATCATCACCGGGCCAGACGGGACGAGGGATGACAAACAGGTACAAAATTGGACCACAGATGATCAAATCAACATGATTTTATGTTGACCGGTCGATGGTACCGGTCTTGGTACCGGTCGACCGGTCAGCTCTGCGCAGCTGAGTGCGGAGATCCGGAATTGGATCTTTGTGGGTCCCATTTTCCTAAACCCTAATGCCTAAACCTTCCTAATCCTAATAGGGTTACTAAACCCTAATGTTAGCCTATAAATACACCCTTAAGCCTTCTCAAATCCTTTCCATTGTCTCTCTCAAACCCTAGAGAGGAAAAGGAGGTTGGAAAGGAGAAGAAGCTAGGAAGAAGAAGAAGGTGCCGCCATTACCGTTCGACGACGCTCACGTTACGCCAGTCAATGGTAAGTGGTTTAATCATTCTTCTTACTTTAGGATCGTTGTGTGGGTGGATCAATACCATGCAAGTAGGTATTGATCTAAAACCCTATCTGGACCTTAAAACCCTAAGTTGCTGTCAAACCTTAGATTCGAGTTCCGAGATGATATTCATCGAAATAAGTCTTGAATGAGTTGGGGATAACTCTAACTCAAAGATTAGACTCAGAATGGATAGGAGAAACCTTGGAAATCCAAGGAAATCGATCGACGACAGTCAAAAAATCAAGTGTATGGTCTTCCGGAGACATACCGGTCGACCATACCGGTTGCTAGTTTGCTTACAAAGCTGCAACCGGTATGTTGCGACCGATCAGCTCTGAAAGGCTGGTTTTGGACTTTGTTGATTTTCGACCAACATGAAACCCTAAGAAAACTATTCTAATGAAACCCAATGATATTGTAGGACTTTGTGAAAGCACGTTTGGATCTTGCGACGTGGAGCAAGCTAACAAACGAGCATCAGGTAAGGGAATCTGACCTAAAACCTAATAATTAATGGACAGTAAATTTTTGTTAATCACCTAAATATATATGATGTGATGTTTGTGCATATTTAAATGTCATCCTTTACTTTCAGTTATTATTATTGTTCATGCATTGATAGGATGTGATTATTAAGCATGTGATTATTTTCGTTAGTGTGTGGAGTAGGGCATGGGGCTGGGATCGCTCCTCACACTAGCACTTTTGTAGTATTCTATTTTAACATGCTTGGTATGGGTGGGGCATCAGGGGAAGGTCGTGGTACGGTGGTCTTCGATGTTGATGCTGGCCTGGCCATGGTTATGTGGCACTGTAGTCTCCGAGGTCGACGCTGGCTTGTCCACGATGCTTTACCTCTATCTCTATGCCGTAGGGAGTTATGTTGTGATAGGGTCTACCTGTGTTATGTATCTATCCTAGTGGGTTAGTTGTGGATAGGACATCAGGGGAGGTGTGGTAATGTCTTAGCTCTATCTCTATGTCGTAGACGACTGTGCTGGGATAGAGCATACATTGATGACATATAGGATTGGTTAGTTGCGAGTCCAGTTTGCGAGCCCTGGCCAGTAGAGGCTTAGGTACTGGTATGGGTAGAGCATCAGGGGAGGTACGAGGGTATCTTAGCTCTATCTCTATTCCATGGTGGGTGCATGTGGGCAGATGGGGGTGTGATCCATGCTATGCCACAGACTCGTGTATAGAGGTGCGGGGGCCACCAAACCTTTCTATAGTACATTGCAAACTTAAACCAGACCACAGCATAAAATGATTGTTACTCATGCATAATATTGTGAAACTGTCTGATTGTCTTACTGAGCTAAGTTGTGAGCTCACCCTTTGTATATACATTGTTTTTAGATGTTGATGCAGGTTACACAGTGGACGACTATATGAACGCTCCGACGTATGGTGGTGTTGCTGCGTTGGACGTACAGGCAGGAGCGGACGAGCATGACGCTTCATGCGAGTGCCCTTTCTGCGTGTACCTTTTATTGATTTTATTTATTTATTTTTAGTTATTTTCAGTTGGACTAAATGGATGTAAGAATATTATATTATATGTTTAAAATTGAATAATTGGATATTTTATTTAAATTTATCAATAGATTCTCCGTTCATTTATTTAATGACTTCCGCTGTATTATTTTATTCTGATGGTGGTTATGTGTAATGGTTTGTATGAGTGGACACGGCCTATTCGAGATCCTGGTGTGAACCGTTGGTTCAATGACGGTTCACTCACACCATTCTGGTTGGATCAGAATTGGGGTGTGACATTAGAGGTAAATATATCAACCTCCTCCTTACCATTAGTCTCGATTTGTATATCTAAAAGACCATTCTCTAAAGCCAAATGAATTTTCATTTTGATTGCAAAAGCTTCACCGATCTTTATAGAATCAAATTGCAATAGACAATAGAAGGCCCTTAGAACCTTACCAGTGTGATCTTTGAACAGGAAGCCAACACCACCTAAGTCCAAAGTCAAGCTAGCATCTGTATTAATTTTGATGGAACCAAGCGGAGGAGTCCATGTGATTTCGGGAGATGCAGATTCTTTTGGCCAACTAGTGTGGTTTCCTACACTCGTTGTAGTAGTTGACTTTTTTAATCACCTCCACAAGAGTCAAATTGTCTATATCAAACATGAAGTCATTCCTAGCCACCATAAGTACCAAGAGATGAATGTGGCCATGTTGAAAGCCTCCCTTGCCTCAAGCTTAGAATACTGAAACAAAGGAGACCAATTGCTTATCCATTGATAAAGCTTTAAGTTTTTAGAAAATGGCACTTTACGAGACAAGGAGGAGCCGAACCAAACCACTTGGGCAAATGGGCAAGTCAAAATAAGATGTTCTATAGTTTCCATTGCAAATCTGCATCTTCTACGACTGCAATCAATTTTGATATCTCTTTGATTAAGTCCTTCACTGCAAGCAATATCTTGACTGCAAACCCTCCAAAGGAAAGATTTTATCTTAGGTAAAGACTTACTTCTTTTGGAATAAGTTGCCATTGATTAATTATTTACAAAGAAGATAGGAAATGGTAAGTAGACTTTACAATTAAAATTCCGTTTTTAGCTCCACTACAAACAAAACGGTCCTCCATAGGAAAGAAATTGAGGTGAATTTTAATAATGGTTGCAGCATCCTCGGGATGAAAGAATCTCTCTAGTAAATCTCTCCTCTATTTCTGAGTAGAAGGATCAATCAGGTCCTTTACAAATGTAATAGAACAATCAAGGGGTCTTTGGTGATGGACTTTGAAACTTGAAAGAGAGGGCATCCAATGATCATCACATACCTTCATATGGTCTCCTAGTTCAACTTGCCTAAGAAGGACATTTAAGAGAGCTGATCTGCCTTCAATAATACTTTTCCAAGCCTTTGAGGAGTGGCTACCAATTTTGGCCTTGAGGAAAATTTAAAGATTTGAAAATTGTGATCCAGTTTGAATCAGGATTGCTCCAAATCCTCCATGTCAGCTTTGTAAGTACTATTTTATTTTTTGAAGTAGGGTCAGCAACCCAAATCCACACTTCTCCTTTGATTTACATAATCTCTTCCAAGCAATCCATGAAATTCCAGATTTGCTCTCACCAGAATGCCAAAAGAATTTAGTAGCAGTTTTTTGAATAGCATTCTGATGAGAGGCCGGAAGCTTAAAATGTGAGCAAGCAAAATTAGACATAGACAAGATAACCGATTTCAACAAAATTTCCTTTTCGGCAAGAAACCAGGTTAGGGAACTTGCCTGTTTATGTATGTGTGTGATGATATGCTACCATGTTAGAAATGGAATGATGTGATGGAAATCACTTGAGATTGTGATGAGATGATACATGATGTTAGGTTAAATAAAAACCTATGATATTAGACAGTAAATGCATGCAAAGTAATGAAATGAACATAAAATGACTAATATTTTTTTTTTTTTTGCTAAAGGTTAGCAAATTTGATTAAAATTAGAAAATTGAAAAAGAATACAAATCACCTATTGGCAGACTCCCACCTTCGGTATTGCCACCTTCGGCATTGCCATCAGCAGGGCCCAATAGGGATCAAAAGTTGTAAAATTATTGTTGCTTATAAATTCCACTTTCGGCATTATCATTAGCAAAAAATATAAACAACAATAAAGAAAATACTATAGCTCATCAACTGAATCTATATCTTGGACGCCCAGAGGCATCCCACACCGCCTCTCTAGCAGTAATAGAGGGACAACTAGACCACATACAAGTAATCTACAATTTAGCACTATGTCTAGCTAAGATGTCAACTACTGTATTGGTTTCTCTAAAGCAATGACTAAACCTCCATTGCGATGATGCTAAAAATGACTAATATGAAAGCATAGTTAGGATCCGCATCCTCTCCTCCCAGTCATTCTGGAAGGATAGCGGCAACCTCCCTCTAATGGCCACCACGTGGCTCTCAGTGAATCCTAGACCCACGTGTAAGCCGACACCCAGCTGACAAGCCAAGCTGACAGGGGATGTCGGCTCGGACGTGGGTCTTGGATTCACCCAAGAGCCACGTGGTAGCCATCCGAAGCAGGCTGCCGCTGTTGGACTTTATGTTGTTATTGTTGGCAACTTGGCAGATGTGACAGTGTTTATGATCATTCAGTCAGAGAAATGAGAGAGAGAGAGAGAGAGTGTGTGTGTTAGTGCAGTGGCACAGATGTAGCAACCTCATATACGTGTTCTACAACGTTCTACAACCTTCAACTGGTGATTGAGAAGGCTTGAAGTGAATAGAAGGGGATTCTACACTAAGTTTGATGAGAGAGACTGATAGTGTGGCAGTGTTTCCATTGGTCTGGCAGTGTTTCTGAAATTTTTTTGATAATGTTCATGTTTCTCATGTTTCTAGTGTTGTGGCATTGAAGAGAGAAATTCAAGAGAGAGAAAGATTGGAGAGAATCAGAAGAGAGAGAAAATAGGAGAGAGAAAATGGCAATGGGACCCACTGTGCCTAGGTGGCATGCCACCATGGTAGCCAGTCTGGCTGAGGGCCGAAGCACCACAGTGGCAGCCAGCCACATGGGCAAACCAAGGCCACAGCAGCACCATGGCATGAGCAGCCATGGCACACCATGGCATGCCTTGCAGCAGCAGGCCCTCAAGTAGCAAAGCCCGCAGGCCCAGTGCCGCATGCCCATGCGCATGGTCTTGGCTGCCCCCCCGCCCTAGCCCTCCATGTGTTTGACAAAATTTCTAGAGAGAGAGTGAACAAAGGGTTAGAAAGAGGTTTTCTCGGGAACCAATCCTCTACAAGGGTTTGTAAATCAAATTTCGGTTACAGAGGTCATTAGAGGTGTTGTGGAGGGAATTTTCGTTAAGATGGATAGGACAAGATGCAAGATGAGCAGCCAGATTGAAGCCACGATGCTCAGATCTGCATCTGATGGCTCAGATTAAGGCGGGCTCAAGTGTAGTGCGACGGCAACGTCAAGATTCCATCGCACGTCTTGCTATTGGCCGGTTGCAACATAATGTGTTGCGTCGCACTACATGAAGAAGGTCTTGTGATTTGGTGTGACGCATGTGCAGTGACATGGCAAATCAGATCTAGATCCAGCGGTCTACCTGATCTCTGATGGTGCCTGACGCTAATTATCCAGATCCAAAGGCCGGCATTAAATCCCGCCTTTTGAAGGCTCATCCGATGGTTCCCACTGAATATCCTCTGAGCGCCAATCACATCTCCACAACGCATAAGGCGGCGGCGTTCCAGTGCTGCGCGGGCGCATGGGAATGACATAGAAGATGCTTTTTGGAATTATCTGGTTGGCCGAACTTCAAATCGACATAACTTCCTCATCTTAGCTCCAAATCGGACGATTCAAGTTGCAGCTTCTATATTTTTGGATTCTCTACCTATTTTGAGCATTGTTGGGAGTGGTAAAAACTCTAAGAAAAATTGAAAAGAGCATTTTGAAGGCAGACAGAAGGTTTTCTAGGTTTTCATGCCCTGTGGGAGTGATTAATCACCAACTACTTCATCTCTGTGCTTCAATGGAGTGCTAAATCCCTATGAGAGGCCAGTAGAGCTTTTATTTTCACATTCATGGTGATTATGGGTTGTGTGGAAAAGATTGGAAGCCTGTGAGTGAGGTATGCTCTGTGAATCGTTCTCTATCAACATTGAAGGCTGTTGAAGAATTCCTAAGAGCAGTGTGAAGCTTTAAAGAGATTGTTGCCCATTCGAGCAGTTGTGAGATTTTTCAATTCTCTATCTATTTATTACTTTCAATATATTATTTGCTAGTGTAGGTCAAAATTGTTGAATGCCTAGCTAGTGGGGGAAAAATTGTAAGGCATTGTTATAGGCTTAAAAAATTGTTATTTGCTTCCCTTGGGTGTGGGTTAAGCGTGGTGTGTGTAGTGGGTGTTGAACACTGACTATTAGGCCTGAATCTTGGTGAGAGATAATGTCTGTGGACCCTACATGCAAGCTGACAAGCTGACAGTGATACAGGCGATATGGCAGTGAAACAGGTGATGTGACAGTGTTTATCTCAGTGTTGGACACCTTCTGAATCATGGAAAATCGAGGGAGTCTGTAGAGAGAGAAAGAAGAGAGAGGAAATCAAGAGAGAGAAAGAGGAGAGAGAAAATTGTTTGTGGGACCCACAATGCCGAGGTGGCATGCCATCACGGCAGCCAGCCTGGCCGAGGGCCGTGGCACCATAGCAAGCAGCAAGGCCCGCAGGCCATTCCACAAGCAAGGCACAGCAAGGCCCATAGGCCATGCCCCAAGCTCGGCCAGCCGCAGCAAGGCATGCCATATGCCATGGCCGCCGCGCATGCTGGTGCGCATGGCATGATCCGTGCGGCGCTGGCCTCCTCCCTCCCGCATGCAGCATGTCTCCAGGTGTTTGATGGATTTCCAAGAGAGAGAAAACCTCTCTAGAAATTGACCCTGCAGAGTTTTTAACAAACTGTTAAATGGTTACAGAGGCCATTCAAATGAATTCCAGTGGTATTTTGGGAAATAAAATCTGAGGAAAATGCGAAATCCGTGGCCAAGAGAGAGCCACGTATGCAAAATTCCGATCTCACGGACAGGAAGAATGTGGGCTAAGGTGCTTCTCAGTCGGCGGTGTTTGATGCTCCCGCGAAGAAGCCCATTGGCTAGGCGCAGTTTAATAGTGTATGCCGCATTTTATAAGGTGGCGCCTTGATTTGGTGTGGTGCGCTCATGGTACGACGGCGGATCAAGATCTCGATCCAGTGATTGAAATCAAAGCTGACAGACACTGACGTGATCTGACATGATCCAATGATTCTAAATCGATCCCGCCTTTTTCAGATTGATCCTATGGTTTTAATTGAAGATCCCTCATCATCCAATCGTATCTCGACACCACGCCTGCCATGTCAGCGGCGGCGCGGCTTCGGTGCTTCACGGCTACATCAAGTGAAGCTCAAAGATTCCGTTTGAATTAATGTTATTGGCCGAACTTGTTTTTGTCATAAATTGACCATCCGGAGGCCAAATCCGACGATTCAAATTGCTCCGAGCTAGGTTTTGGATTCTCTATCAATTGAGAATGCCTGGGAGGTCGGAGGCCGTGTGAAACAGATCTGAAAAAGGAGTTTTAGAGTGGAAAAAGTGTGATACTTGTGTTTTTTTGATTGGTTCTGGCTTTGGGGAGAGAAAACAATCACTTATCATCTCTATTTGTGCCCATCTTGGTGCACTGCTGTGATTTTTGAAGGATGGTGGAGCTTCTTTGAATACAACAAGTGATTGTTTGACTATCAGAAGGAGAGGTGATGTATGAGCAAGAAATTATTTGAAGGGATCAGTTCTTCCAACATTAATGGCTGTGAGAGGTTCCATTGAAATTGCTGAAACACTGCATATGTCTTCAGATGTCGGAAAACATCAGTTGTGAGACTTTCTTAACTCCCTTATTATTTATTGAATCAATGCCTTGTATGCTAGAGTAGGTTGAGAATATTGAACGCCTACTTTATATGGGAGCCTATTGAATGCTAGCTTAGGCAAAAAGAATATTGAATGCCTTAATAGTTTGGGTTTTATTGTAGGGCATCATTATAAGTCCCAAAATTTACTATTTTGATTTGTGTTCAGTGGGTGCTGGACACTGGCCTGAATAGCCTGAACCCTGGTAGTGTTTGCCCTCTTAGTTCTATGCTGAGAAAACATAGGGTGAGTATCCTTGTCCTGTAAAGGGCTAAAAGTTTAGTATTGAGTAAATACAGAGCCCATTGGGCATTACTCCGTGGATTAGCCATCACACACTGTGGTGGTGAACCACGTAATTCTTCTGTGTTGTGGAATGCTTTATTTTTATATTTTGTGAAGTGTGTGGAATAAATTGCATGATGGGTGTGTAAATCTGGTAGACCTGGCCACTGAGTGGTAGCGAGGTAGATTTGCATACGCTTATATGTTTGTAACAGTCTGGTTCATCATCAACGCTGGGCAGTAAGGAAAAATTAAGAAAAAAGTTTTCACACTGATTCACCCCCCCTCTCAGTGTCATTCAAGGTCCATCAGATGGGAGAGGTAGAAGTTTTGGGTTCATCCTTGATCCTCCTAACCTCGAAGAGATTGAGGTATAGGAATGGAGAAGGATCAACAGAGGAGAAAACCTAAGAAGACGAAGAGATCAAGCACACAGGGGAGAGAGAGAGAGAGAGACAACAGTCCAGAAATTTAGAAGCTCTCGAGTCATTTCATACTTAATCCAGATAGCTAACAATGAAAGAGACGAGGAATAGAAAGAGAGTAAGTGGAATGTGATATTAAAGTCTTTTTTCATTTATACAGAGAATGAGTAGGGGAGGGACGCGGCCTTGTTTTTTCTACCCACCGTGTGCTTTGGTTTCTCCGCAGCTGCCGCCTTGGTGATTTATTTGACAATTAGATACGAACCGAAACCGAACTGATTAACGAAATGTTTAACACCCTTAGTCTTGAATTGATAGGGGAGGGATGCGACCTTGTTTTTTCTACCCACCGTTTGCATTGGTTTCTCCACAGCTACCGCCTTGGTGATTTATTTGACAATTAGATACGAATCGAAACCGAACTGATTAACGAAACGTTTAACACCCTTAGTCTTGAATTGTCCAATCCTTCCTATTACAGAATCAAGAAAGAGAAAAATGAAAAGCACACACAGAGAACACAGAGATTTAACGTGGTTCACTAACACAATGTGTGAGGGCTACGTCCACAGCTGCAGTAGATCGGAAAGTTTTACTATCTCAGAGAGGAAAAACTGATAACAGAGAGAGTTCTCACAAATTCACAATACAAAATAATAATCCCAAAATCCTAAGACAAGATAAGTTGATATAAAACTCCCCAAACAGAAATGTAGAGTCCTATTCCAACTCAACAACAGTAGTCCATGAGTCTTGCACCAACTGTGTAGATCAAAGAGTCCCACACGAGATATGATTATGAGTGGATCTCATAATGTGGACAGACTTCATAACTAATTAGGATTCAAGGCATTCCAACACTTCCCCTTTAGGTGATAATGGTAAGAGAGTAAATTAGTTCATAAACGGTTCCTCGATTTGGCTCGTTTCGTTTCAAGGCTTTTATAGTAGAAATCAACCAAACTGATTAATAATTGACTGCTCTTATTTTCCAAATCAAAGCCGAACCAATTCACAATTGGTTTATCGGTTTCAATTAATCAGTTTACAAGACTGTTTCAGTGATTCATTGGAAGGATAAAAAATTCTATCAGTATAAAAATATCATGTCCAACAACAGTCTCTTATATTCGAGAAATTTCCATAGATATCATGTCCAACAACAGTCTCTTATATTCGAGAAATTTACATGTACTACCCTTGGACTATGGAAATTTCACCTACCATCCAATAGTTTAACAATTACACCAGCTCCAATTTAATTGACAGTGGAAACCCAAAAAATTAAAAAATAGTTTTACCCTTATGGATTGAGACCGAGAAAAATGGAAATGAAAATTTGATCTTCTTCCCCATTGTTTTATTTGCAATTGCTCTGGCGGAACATTCTCTTCGCCATTGGATCTGGCCAGAACCCCCTTTGCTGTCGGCAATCCTGCTCCCCTCCCTTTTGTCCTTCACCTCCCCTCCCTGAGATTATTCCATGGCTTCCTCACCCCCAACCCTAACCCTGAACCCCATTTCCTCTACCAACTTTTATTTATATCGGCACCGTGAATAGACCCCATTCCAATAACCACAAAATAAACTAATACAAGCACAACTAACATCGAATACCATAGAAGGGTTTGTTGATTAGATTTTTTTACAGAAAGTTAAAATCTGTAGCAACACTAGTGACAAGACAAATACCCAATCCTTCAATCGAAAATTGAAAAAAAAAAACCAAAATCGACACCCAATACAGAACAACAGAATGTAGACAATGGGCCACTCAAAAACTTCCCAAAAAAAACAAAAAAGAGTTAAGGTTACAGGATGGATAAGTTGCTTTCTCGACGATCCTCTCAAGTGTGTCGTAAATTAATTTGTTGTCGACCAGAAACTTGAGATACCCTTCAATCAATGGCTCTTATTTCCTCACTGCTTGCTCTTCCGGTTTCTTGAATTCCTCCATGCCTACAAGTGAACGTAAGAAGAATATTGAGCATTGCAAAAATTTAATACTGAATAGAGGATGATTTTAGCCAAGCTGACACTCACCATGCCTTCGGTTGCTGAGAAAGAGGATGAAGGATTCAGGAATTGCAGAGGATATGAAGTAGAGTCGTAGGTTGTCGTGCATGCGAAGCCAAAGCTCGTCATCGCAGGAGAATGGTCGTGGGACTCGAACCGCAGGTCATCAACGTCTTGGGGGCTCGCTGCCAGAAGTTTGGAAGATATTGTTCTGCTTACAACTCTTTCTTCTTCGTCGGAGCAAAAATGAGGGTTTAGGAATTGTAAGTTTCAATTTGGGGGAAATGGGGAAGGTAGAAATGAGATTTCATGTCTTATTAAGGGTAAATACGACATTTCAACTTCCATTAATGGTAGTTTTGTTTGTAAAATTTTTAGTATGAACTGACATCATCATCTAACAGAAATCAGTTAACGGAGTGGACCTTCTTGTTATACGTTTTTGAAATTAAGGGTGGTATGTGTAATTTTCAGAAACTAGTGGATAGTAAATATAATTAGCCCATAATCCAGGGATAGTACATGTAATTTTGCCCATATATTTTGATCTCTTCCTTTAAATATTTCAATTGCATCAGTCATGAGATATCTGATAATATATTATATATTATAAGATAATAATAATCCATTACTTTCTGCTTCCACACCAAGTATCACAGGCGGAGATATGCAGTTTACAAATGTTACCTTTTTTTTATTTAATCGGTTTTTATTTGGTTAATCAAGGTTTAATAGTTCTAAATAGGGGTGCAAGTTTTACCCTGATGACCCGAACCCACCCAGGCCCGCCCTGAACCCTGGCAGGGTTGAACCCGGCCCGAACCCTGACAGGGCTGGGTTAGGGTTTAATTTTGTACCAACCCTGGCAGGGTTGGGCTGGGTTAGGGTTGACCCCCTGGGTTGAACCCGACCCAACCCGACCCTGTATATATTTGAAAATATTTATATAAATATGTATTTATTTGAATATATATATATATATATATATATATATATATATATATATATATATATATATATATATATTTATATTATATATATGTATTTATTTGAATATATATTATTATATATACATATAATTTATAAAGTTATAAACCCTAAAACTAACCCTAAGTCTAAGTTACCCTACTAACTACCTAAGCAGCTAGCCCTAATCGACCAAAGGGCAAACCGGCAAAGGATACGAAACCTTGGATTCTAATTTCTAAACATCCTACGGTTTCAAACCTTCAGAGGCTCAGAGGCTCAAAGGCAGAGCCTTTCAAGTTTCAGCCTCATCAGTTATCATTTTCTCTCAATCTCTCTCTCTCAAGAAGACAAAACCCTAAGAAGAGTAGAATACGGTGGCACCTTCATCTCTTCTCTTCTTCATCTCTCTCTCTCAAACAAAGCCCTAAGAGTAGACGGCGGTAGACGGCGGTGCCTTCATCTCTTCTCTTCTTCACCTCTTCTCTCAATCTCTCTCTCTCAAACGAAATCCTAAGATAATTTCTGACACATCCCGCTTGTTCTGTGATTGGGGTCTAATGACGAAATTAGCAGCTGAGCAAATGGCACCTCGGGTGATGAAGGTATCGTCGGCTGCACGGGTTCGGGAGGAGTCAAAGGCACGATTGATGGTTCGGTGGTGAAGGTTGAGAAGACCGGGGTGATACTAATTGAGTCTCGTGTGCATAAGGTCCAATGGCAAAAATAGAGGCAGGCCCGGTTGGAGAGTAAACGTTGGCTGAAAGGGCGTGAAAGACAGTAGACCACTTGGTGACCCGGTTAGCGAGTTGGTTCGATTAAAGAAAAGAGTTAACAGAAAATAAAGTAATTTAGAAAGGTAGTGGAACAAGAATTAGTTTTTCCAGGGGTTGATAATTGATATTGAAGGGGGCAAATTTAAATACAGCTTCAGTTTAGGAACAAAACTAATGGGATGAAAATTGAAACCATACAATAAAATTAGGCAGAGGAAAGGGAAGTTCAACATGCCTTGCATCAGCTCATATGAGAATGGTAACTGATTTGAAAGACAGAAAATAACTAGACCCTCTCGCCTCTGTTTTGCAGTTTTGGCTCTTCTCCTCACTCTTTGTTTCTTATTGCAGGATCTTCTATTTCTTTCTCAGAGTTGAATCTGTTTCGCTTTCTTCAAAACTACTACGTTTCGGCTAGCGCAGTTCTTGTTGGAGGTATATCTATCTTTATTGCTACCTATTTTATGTCTTTCTCTTCTCTCTCTTTTGGGAACGGGGTGTTTATGGATTTCTGGTGATTTTTTTTTCTTGGTTACTCTTGTGGCTTAGAGTTTAAACAGATTTCTTGGTTGGGTTATCTGAGGATGGATCTTGGTTGTGGATTTTGACTGAGGTCTCATCTCGTACCAGTAGCTAAAGTATTCTTGTCTTAACTCTTAAATATTGCAGGTCCGTAACTTTAGATTATCCAAGTAATGCAACCTGGTAGAAATTGTCAAGCTATTGATTACTTTTAATTTGGGATTCTGATTCATGAGCATTCATCTCTCCATGTGAGATTCTGATTTTTCATTCTCTTCATTTAAAAAGCTATTGCTTGACCTGATGGATTCTCTTTATATTTTTCATGTTTGATATTTTTTACAGATGTCAATGATGGATCAAAATCAGCCAAGTTCAAGTCAAAATCAGCCACCAAGCTCAAATCAAAATCAACCAAGTTCAAATCAAAATCAGCCAAGCTCTTCACCAGGTTCTAATGCTAGTTCTGAGGTATCATCTAAACTACCACAACTACCACAATTAAGTGTTTGGAACCATTTTACTAAGGTTATACCTGCTGATGGTTCAAGACCTAGAAGATGCAATTGCAAATATTGCAATAAAGAATTTGGATGTGCTAGTGAGCATGGCACAAGTACATTGAAACGTCATTTGGACAAATGTTGACAATATCCAAAGAGTAAAACTGATAAGAAACCAAAAAACCTTGGCTATTTCAGCTAATGACAATGATGGTAAGACCACCAACAGTATCTTAGCTTGGAAATTTGACCAAGAATTGATCCGAAAGGAGGTTGCCCGTATGATTATTACGGAATAATTGCCTTTTAAGTTCATAGAGAAGGAAGGTTTTAAAAGAGTAATGAAGGTATCGCAACCTAGGTTTAATCTTGTGTCACGTACCACCGTGACAAAAGATTGTTTTGCATATTATGTGGAGGAGAAAAAAAACTGAAAGGTCTTTTTAAGAGATGTAATTACCGTGTTTGCCTAACTACTAATATGTGGACTTCAAACCAGAATGTTGGTTATATGTGTCTTACAACACATTACATTGACAAGGATTGGAATCTACAAAAGAGGATAATTAATTTTTGTGAAGTCCCAACACCACATAGTGGTGAAATTATCAGTAATGTTTTGGAATCATGTCTGTTAGATTGGGGTCTAGAGAAACTATCTACTATTACTGTAGATAATGCATCTAATAATGATGTGGCAGTTCGACTGTTAAAAAGGAGGTTTACCAAGAAAAATGGGTTATTGTTAGATGGTGAATTCTTTCATGTGAGATGTTGTGCTCATATTTTGAATTTGATTGTTAAAGAAGGCTACAAATATGTTGGGGATTGCATTGATAAAATCCGTTTTGTAGTGAAATATGTGAGAGGTTCACCTGCAAGGTTACAACAATTTAAGGTGTGTTGTGAGCATGAAAAAATTCAATGTAAGAAAAACTTGTGTCTAGATGTCTCTACTCGTTGGAATTCTACATTTTTTATGTTACAAACTGTTTTACAGTTTCAAAAGGCTTTTGAATGCCTAGAGGATAGGGACATGAACTTCAAAATGGATTGCAAGGATATGATCCTTAGTGAAGAAGATTGGAAGAAAACAAAGGTTTTTTGTGATTTCTTAGCAAATTTTTACACTGCCACCACACATTTGTCTGGGTCTCTTTATATCACATCTAGTTTATATTTACAAGAAATTTATGGAATTGAATCAACATTGTTAGATTGGTTAAGAAGTCAAGATCCCATTTGTCGTGATATGGCATTGGCCATGCTGGAAAAGTTTAGAAAGTATTGGGATTGTACAGATAGAGTTAATATCTTCTTGGTTATTGCATCTATTCTTGATCCTCGATGTAAATTGAACTTTGTGAGGTTTTGCTATTCAAACTTGTATTCTACATCTGAGGATGAAATGAAAATTGCAAATGTGTTAGATGTCATAGACCGCTTATTAAAGCATTATCAGATGCATGAGTTATCTCATAGCGTAGTGGATGCTGTTCCAACTAAAACATCTGATATAGATAATGTTGTCGGGTCTACTAAGGGTTTTAACAAATTCCTTATGCAAAATCAGACTTCATCATTTGGATCAGAGTTAGATCGTTATCTTTTGGAAGGTCTTGTCAGTAATTCTATTGATTTCAACTTATTGAATTGGTGGAAGATGAATAGCTCAAGATTTGTCATTTTCAGTAAGATGGCTCGAGATATTTTATCAATTCCCGTCACAACTGTTGCTTCAGAATCTGCTTTTAGCACTGGTGGTCGGATTCTTGATCAGTTTCGTAGCTCATTGACACCAAAATTAGTAGAGTCTTTGGTGTGTTCACAGGATTGGCTACGAAATGAACCACCACTTAGTAATGAAGAAAATCTAGACGACATCTGTGAGGTGGAAGCAGGTAAAAAACTCAATGACAACTATTAATAATTACATGCATTGTGAAATGGATTGTCTTTACTGATTTTTTATTGCATTAATTATATTTTCAGATTTGCTTGAGGAGAGTGGTGACAATGATGTTTTAAGTTTGAGTTATTTGACGGTTTGACCTAAAGTTTGGTATTGTATGTTTGGACTTTGGAGAATTAGAGTCGATTTTGTAATGAGTTTGTATGTAATTGTCATCTTACCATTTAACTTATTTCTCTTTTACTTTTATGTCATTGATATGATAGTTCTTACTTCTAATGATATTTTTCCTTTCATTTTTTTTTTTGTAGAAAATATGAACTATGAGTGAGAAGAGGACCAAGGATGGAAGTTTGGAAGGCCAAATTGTAGATCATGATCATCATTTTTTTTTCTCATTTATCAGATCTTATGTTAAACACTTAAATTGGTTATGATTTGTATTTGTTCTATTTATCAGATTTGATTGTTAAACACTAAAAATTGATTTGGTTTGTATTTGTTAGTTTTTAAGAGAATGTTAGGTTGATTGTGTTTGTCATGTTTAAAGTTATAATTGATATTTAGGATCAAGTAGGGGCAATATCAGGGTCAATCTGACCTTGAATCAGGGTTAACCCGACCCTGTCAGGGTCAATCAGGGCAGGTTAGGGTTAGGCCCAACCCTGTCAGGGTCATGGTTAGGGTTGTATTTTTTCTAACCCTGGCAAGGTTGGACAGGGTTAGGGTTCAGCTTAAATAGTCAGGGTTGGGGTTAGGGTTTTGAAAAACCCGGCCCAACCCGGCCCAGTTGCAGCCCTAGTTCTAAATTAGTTTCGAATCGTTTATTTATATACAAAACCGAAACCGAACCTTTTATTTTCTGTTTGACTTGTTTTGATTTTTACCAACCGGTTACTATTTGGTTTCCCGATTCAGATCAGAATTGATACCCTAGATAGATTATAGATGAAATGAATAACCCATGAAGAATATGGTAAATAATGATGTAGACACCACAGGTATTGAGATTTGGAGCCTAGGAACACTTCCCTCTGGATCCTCATTTAGGGTCTACCACAGGTATTGCCTTCCATCATTCTCCAATTAATTTTTATTATTAATTTATTTTAATAAATTTATATATTAACTTTCTATTATGTGTGTTTATCGAATTCTTACCCTCGTTTTGAAGATTTACCCATTCTAACAAAATTTTATAGCGACCTAAATTTGGGAAATATTACAGAGGTCAGAGGAACTGAATAGAAGAGAAAAAAACTAAAAAGTCAACAAAGAAGAAATTTACACATAATAAGAATTATTTATTTATTTATTTTTATTTTTGGGTTTGGGTAAACAAAACACATAATAAGATACAGCTGTAACAATAGTTGTATTAAACATAAACAACACTGCTAACACTCAACTAAGGCTCTCTTTGGTTTGTATTATATAATGTATTATATAATACATTATGAAATTTGTGATTGTTTGTTATGATTTATATTACCTATTTATAATTAAAATAAATAGATATAATACATAATCTAAAAATAGGTTAATAGCTATTTATCAGTAAATTACTGAGATAATGTATTATTCTTTAATTATCATCAGAACTTAAAAACCCGATAAAAGCTCTCAGGATTCTTCAGCTCTCTCCTTCTAAACGCTCTCCTCTCCTCCCGGGCAAACCTCATGGGTATGTGTTCTTCTTCCTCTCTCCTCCTCCTCCCTTTTCGTATTTCTCTGCGATTTCTGGTTTCTAGGACTGCAAGAGTCTGTTTAGGTCTGCGATTTCCATTTCTAGGTCTCTCCCCACTTCCCTCTTTGTATTTCTCTGTGATTTATGGCTTCTAGGACTGCAAGAGATCGTTTAGGTCTACGATTTCTGATTCTAGGTCTCTTATGTACTATACATTTGATTTGCAGGTGTATAATCGGATTTCTGTAACATTTGAAACTTGGGATTAGAACAATTGGTGAATCGTATTTGGGTTCAAAACTGTTGAAGGCGACTTTAATGGTGACCCTTTTTTATTCGAGACAGAGCCTAAGAAGGAGAACATATCTTCCATTCAGAGCTAAAGTGAAAGGAAGGAGAAAAACCCGGTTTCTCATTTTCAGGTTCCTTCTCTTTTCTCAGTTTCATAATGAACTTATTTGTTCTAAGTAGAAAAGGATGGAGGAGAGGAGCCCGTTTGCTTAATATGGTCTTTTGGAGTTTTATTACAACTTTAGGTTGAAGAAGGGAAAGAACACAATATCTGAAATCTAGGATATCTAGGATAGAACCCACTTTGGCATTCTAGTTCCTTTTTTTTTTTTTTTTTTTTTTTTTTTTTTTTTTTCTTTCACCACTTCCATTCCTTTCAGATCCTTTGAAAAACAATGAGGAAAAAACCCACCTCCACATTCTGGTGTTTTTGTGAGTTCATTGCTTCCCTTACTTTCAGATCCTTTGAAAAACAGAGGAAATAACTCACCTCCATATTCTGGCCTTTTTGCCAAGTTACAGAACAGAGCCAGCTCCATCTCTGCCCACACCCAGTTTTCCGGGACAATTTGTGGGGAATTTTTAAGGACTTCTTCCATCACTTTTGCCATCCACCTTAAAGAATTGATTTTTATAGAATCCATAGGTGAGGAATTTTCTTTTTATATCTTAATTGTAGTGTATGAATTTGTTGTTGAGGTTTGGGTTTCTTATTGGTTCCCCATTACTGATTTTTGAAAGTGGAGTATTAAGTTTGATGCTGAACAAGTTTGTGATTACATTTAAATGCGAGATGGATGTTGGCATCTCATTATGCTATAATTGTTTATTTTGCATAGATAGTATGCTGAACTTTATGTAAATATTTTCTATTATATGCTAAGACTATATGATGAGTGAGTAGAGTGATGTAATGCTATATGTGATATGCAGGAACGATGTTATCTTATGATTAGAAAGTAGCACATGCATTTTCTGGCCTATGTAGCAAGTATAATATTGGAAAATTTGAGCTGAGTTTTTGCAAGTGGAACAGAATTCACATAACTAGTCATGATATTCATCATTATATGAATGATCAGAAAGGCCTATTGTATGCAAGAGGTCACAGCATGTATTGTTTGAAAATAACACGGAGTTAATGAATTAGTTTATATAAGAATGAGTGGTATCTGAGTTGTAAGGCACCTAGAACTAGAAGAAAAGAGTTAACTATGATTTCGAAAGGTGTAAACCTTTAACTTAACATTCTATTTTTTAATTGTATCAGCCAGGTATTGCTTATCCATTGGTTGTACTATCGATCGAATTATATTGATTGGCATCGAATATCCTGATTTTTTTTAACCCTTGGTTACAGGGTCTTGATTCACCACTTCCGTTAAAAGTTAAAACAAGTACAAAGAGGGAAAAGAAAGAAAACATAGAAACATGCACAAGGCAACCCTTGGTATAATAGTTAACTCTCTTCTCCTAGTTGTAAGGCACCTAGAACCTTTATTATATCGGGGAAATTAGGGTCCGGCATAATGGTGTTAAAAAAGATTTTGCAAGTATCTCATTGTGGAAACAGATTTGCGAGTGTTCTTCATCTTCCATACAGTGTCATCGCGGGGTTGATTACTTTTGTCAAATTTTAGCTTCTTGCAAAATTCTCAACTATTAGAGGAGGCTGTTGACCCCCGAACTCTTGGCCAGTTATTATTTTTAGTCATGCCCTGCAGTGTAAGCATCATTTCCACACCCCTCCTCACATGACTGTCATATCCGCAGATGTTGAAATTGTGGCTTTGAATAGCTTAAAGTACCTTGTCCAAACATTTCTCCAGCAACCATCGTGCACGTTCCTTCTAATGTAGCTAATCCAAACATTCCTCCAGCTCCCTATCAAGCATGTTTCATCTAAATCTTCTGGTCTATACCACATTCCCATTAAATCTCAATTATTTGTCAAATGCAGCATTTTACTCATCTACCACCTAGTATAATCTCAAGTGTAAGTCTAAATCACTAGACCTTCTTAGCTTCTTTCAAGTCCTTTTTTCTTTTCAAAATCATAGGATTCAGAGTCCCATCTCTATTAGACAAAGATACCTCCTCCTTTAGGGATTGTCTTCTTGGCTCTTGCTACAAATAACTTGTCTTCCCTACTTTTGGTTTACGGACCCATTTCCATCATACTGAGGCTGCGTTTGTTTCAATGCAAAGCATTTTATGGGAAAATAATTATTTATATTTTTTCTGCCATGCATTAGGCATTTTTTTTTTGGTGGACTTGGCTAATAAGCACATAAAAATGATGGAGGGAGGGAAATAAACAATCCATATGATGGGGGAGGAGTCCTCCATGGGTGCTAAGAGTACCAATAATGAAGACACTATCACTATTTCTTTTTTTTGGGTGTATGTTGTGATACTATTACTATTTTGGTAAAACGTCATCTTGAATTTTGAAGTGGTGAGATTATTATTTCAAGTCATCTTTGAAGTGGATGTTGTTTTTTGTTTTTTTTTGCATTGTTTACTCATTTATTGAAATTAGTTTATGTTTCAGATGGATCATGGAAAGGGTATAAAAGAATCATATTGTTGGACTGAAGAGATGATAAAGTTAATGATCGATATTGCTATTGATCATTCAAGAAAAGGGTATAAGCTGAATTCATCTTTTTCAAAAGATGGTTGGGCCGTATATTAAAAGAGTATAACCAAAAGTGTGAGAAGCATATAACCATGCAACTTAAATTGTTAAGGCAATATAATTTTAAATTTGTTTTGGAATCCCAAACGTCACTTTTAAAAGACGAGGTATTCAAATCGTCATATTTTCAAAAATTATACTTCAGATATAAATAGATATAAATTGCATATTAAAGCATACCAAACTTATTTCTTATTATATAATGTATTATGTTTAATGAACCAAACGGTCATTATTTATTACTCATAATTTATTATCATAATTGATTTATCATAAATAACTCATAATACATTATATAATACAAACCAAAGAGAGCCTAATTAAGAATACTCCCTAGAAGATCCTCATTCATGGTCACCGTCTATTTATTGAAAACACATGCATGCATTAGGGTATTTACTCTCTCCTCTTCCTCGGGGACTCCACTTTTGCCCCTTTTAGCTTGAGCTGCTCTTTTGGTTTTACTTCTCTGTTCCTGCGGTGCTCCGCTGGTATTTCCTCTATTCTCAATCTCCTCGGGGGCTCCACTCTTGGCTGTACTTCGTGCATTGGCAACATCCTCAGGGGCTGCAATAGTTCTACCCGTATCCAAAGCTGCTTTTCTGGCGATATTTGATGTATCGCATTTTGTTTTTCCAATGGAATAACAGTATCTATGTTAGCGCAGCAATCCTTGCGCAATTTCTTTAAGACCTCTGCTGGATCCACATTGCCGATCGCTGTCAATTTTCTCTCCTTCGTATTAACGACAACTGAAACGACTCCTTTTGAAAAAAAAAAAGAAAAAAAAAAGGGGTGTTAATAAACTCGTTCGCTTTCTTACTTCAAGCTCAAACCAGAAATCTAAATTTTTGAAAACACCAAAGCAGTACCTGAAACGGAGGACGCTGCCTTCATGACCTTTTTCTGGCCTTTGTCGTCATGTATTTCTACCTTGAACACCATCAATTTCTGTAACAAAGGGGACAACAGACCATGAGATCCAATTAGCTAGTTAATATCAAAATAGTGATAAAAGTACGGTCCCGCAGTTGCTTGCAGTGAGTAGGCTCCGACTGTTTGATAATTGATAATAGGCATGGATCAAGGAAGCACAAGGGACGGGTTGGCTGGGTCTCCCTCAGTCCATGGCTTCAACCCTGATCCAGCCCGACACTCATTCAGGGCCAGAAATCCCCAATCCGAGGATATCTCAGCCCAGGCCGCTATTCGGGTTCAGGGAACTTTGTATATATATATATCTAACAAAAATACACACTTTGGAATTGATGAGCATATTGATGGTCCGACCAATTAAGCTTGAGATTGATTAGAATTGGAATCGACTAAACCGGTTAGTAATTGGTCTAGTTCTAAGGTATGAGATTGATTAATTAATTAATCAGTTTGATTCTCAATCAATTGAAACCCTAACCAATTAATTGAAACCGAACCAACTGACTTCTAGTCACATAAGCACATTGATGCAATATTAGGCTCCACCCTGCATATAATAGAGATCCCCCACCCTTTAGTTATTCCTATTAGGGTTTCATTTTTTTTTTTTTATATAGGATATATTTCAAAAATATTCCTACTTGATTTCCCCTCCAGGATAAATAATTTTAGAAGGGCAAAATTTTGTTGGACTTTCTATGGTCTATATTCAATCACCCTGTAGAAGATGCACAATCCCCACCCTTGTATATGAATTTCGTAACTCCTTTAAAAGGAGAAAAGGGAAAAAAAAAAAAAAGGAAAAGCAAATCTAACCAAAAGTAATACATGAAAAGGAAACTCAAACAGTAATTAAAAAAAAATTAAAAAAAATAAAAAATCAAAATCAAAATAAAAAATCATCCTAGAAGTATTTAATATCTACTTTGTGAAGCATATGAACTGAATTTGAGGCAAACTAAGAAAACTGACCTTCATTTCTCTTGAGTTTCAAAGATCTGATGGAGAAACAAGTAATCAAGAACAGACGAAACAGAGACTGAAACAACAGAACTAAAAGACGATATAGAAAGAATGAGAACTCAACTCTAGTTTGATGAGCCTACAAACAATACACTCATAGCCCATATTTAAACACAAACACTAAGGAAAAAAAATTATATCAAAAAGTGACTCCAGCATGTTTCTTCGAAGGATCAGATTAGTTTATACATAAAATGAGATTCATCCTTATCCTCCACTTCCCTGCCCCCTCCCCCCAAACCCCCCCAAAAAAAAAATGGTTTATTTATTTATTTATTATTATTTTTTTTTTATAAGATCAAAATTGTTCAGGTTTATTCATTTCACTTCAAACAAGTCTTGAGCAGTCCGATCCAGTCTAACTGTTGGAACCCAGTTCAAAATTTCGAGGTCAACAAAGGGTCTTAAAAATTAGTATAAAATAATGATGATAAAAATGAGTTTAAATTATAAAGGGATATTCTTAGGCGGCTAGGCATGTGCTGTCACAAATTCAAATCAAACAAACAAGCTTTGGTGGAGTTGTTTCTCTCAACCATTAACGAGACCGTAACGCCGTTGGGTTCGTTTTTACGTTTTGTATATTATATGTCAGATTAGACGTTCCGAACTCCTAATAAGCAGTAGCGCTTTTGACCATAAGTTTCCAAATCTTATATTTCGTTTCTGAACTTAAGGGTGTCAACCATTGACTGAACCAATTCAGTCCGAACCTGAAACTGATTCGGATCAAAATGTTATTGGACATGTTTTAGATTGAGGTATGGTATATTCTATCGGTCTCGGTCTGGTCCGGGCTAACTCCAAACCAATCCGAAAATAAGACCAACGAGTCTGAATCCAATAATGATTTGGACCAGACCGATTTAAACCAAACATTAGACTCTAGCTTCATTATTTTCAGTATTTTTGGATGGCCTTAATAGGTTTCTCACCAGGCTTTCAGCCTGAACCGGTCCAGTAACATCCCAATAAACTGAACCCGATAACATTTCTAAATCGGACAGCCCTGTTAGTTAATGCGGACAATGTAGCCCACCCAACCCCAACCTCTTAATGGACATGTTTCGGTCAGGCCTTATAAAGCCCGACACTAATTTGGCTCGGACCAAAACTGACTAAGACCGACCCGTTGACACCCCTATCTAAACCTCTTCTCTGTCCCATTTTTTTCTAAAAATCAATACAAATCTGTTGATCCGATTGATCTGATACCAATTACTTGAATCATGATACATGTAGCTAAGGGTATCAATTTTAGGTCTATATCATGTACTCTGACCGTGTTCGATCAATCCAATTATTAAACATGATGGGCTTAAACTCAGATTGATTATTAAATGAGCGTTTAGAGTGCAAGGATGCAGCTCGACTGAAGATTGCGTTTCCCTTAATTCTTTCTCCCTGCTTCTCTCCCCTTCTATTAATCTGATACCCTCCCATTTTATTAAGACTTTAAGACACAAACCTGGAGTTCAATCGGAGGACCAACGCATCCACATACGCCGATGGAAGACGACGCGTGATATCACTTGCTGGAACCAGGTTTAATCGTTTCACTTCAAGCAAGTTTTGAACAGTCCGATCCAGTCTAAGTATTGGAACCCAGTTCAAAATTTCCAGGTCAACGAAGAGTCTTAAAAATTAGTATAAAATATTGATGATAAAAATGAATTTAAAATATAAAGGGATATTTGTCGGCGGCTAGCCATGTGCTGTCACGAATTTCAAACCAAAAAAATAAAAAATAAATAACGCCTTAAGCAGCAACCAAGCTAGCACTCGTTTGGTTCGTCTTTAGGTTTTTTCCTCTAACCAGTCAGCTTCGGAAAACTTGATTAACATATAATAAAAATCAGTTTAATATTGATTTAAAGCAAAAACAGTCAATCATCATTCCTCGTTAACGTCACGTTTAATATTTCAACTAGTGCTAGGCTTACTAGTTTGTGTATATTATATGCATATCCTACTGGTCTTTGTCTGGTCTGGGCTAGTCCGACACCAAAATGTTATTGTAATAAGGATTTATTATTTTTTCAAATGTCACAAGAAATCTATACTCCCACATGGACAGATGACATGTCCATTCCAACCGTTGGATAGAGAGAACATGGTCTAGATTACCTACATGTCGAATTTGAAACTCTAATTCAATCAAATACTTCCTAGTTCCTATGTATTGACATACATCTCATGTATGTCCATACATGTGTACGAGTACTCTAAACATTATTATAACATTCCCCAAGTTTGGAATGGATTACAAAAATGGTAAAATTGAATGGTCCAAATTTGTTTTGTAATATTTCCAAACGTAACAAACCCTTGTTACAATAATAACAACCCAATTAATAATCAATCCTTATTCTCCAAATAAAAATTCAACCAGTTACTCGGGGAAAGGGCATATAGATGTTATTAGGGGTGTCAATTTTACCCGGAGAGCTCAGACGGGACCGTACCCATCCTTAGCCCGGACAGGGCTTTGGCTCGACATTTCAGCAAGCATGGCAGGCTTGGCTTCAACTTTTGTAGGCCTGAGCCCGGGTCAGGCTGGTTCAGGGTTGATACCTCAAACCCAGCCCAGCCCGGTTCAACTTGGCCATGTGTATAATACCTGTAAATGCCCATGTATGTTTATAATCATAATTAAACTCACCCTTTTAAGGTTTAACCCCAACTTCACGAAACAAACCAAGAGAGGCATGTGCCCTGCTACCGCAACATGTGGCCGCCACTACTCCAAAGGAATGCGTGCCAATACCCCATATGATGAGGGCTATAGCCAAGAAAAACACATGGTTAAATTTTAAATTTTATAGAATTGTATGGTTGAAGTAGAGGGGAGACAGCACTTACAAAGGTTTTAAGAAAGGTGTAGTCAGGGGTAACTAGCAGCATCCTTCTCAATTCTATCTGCTGGAACCTCACACAGATAAGTTCTTCCACATGGGTAAGTTCTTTCCATTTCGGACTCTTCTTCTTTGGTCGGAACGATTTTCGTAAGTTTTTCAATGGTGTTAGCATTATGATCAGGGCAACAACACCCTTCTTTCCTGTAGTATTTGAGACTCCTCCAACCTTTGCTGGAGAACCTCAGCATTGAACACGGAGGAAAAGCATAGTCGTCGAAGGGGGAATGGTGGTAAAGATGATAAAATGGCGAGAGGAGAAAGAAAGATGTTAGTGAAAAGTGAAGATTATATTAGACATTTCTATATAGGTAAGTAGTTTTGTTGTTTTAAATTAGTAAAGGGTAAAATCGACTAATTATCGAATCCACTTAACACATCCTTGGCTGAATGATGGGGAAAAGTTGTCATTGTTTGAATGTTTTAGAAGTGTACTTAGATTAAGTGTGAACTACCGGGAAAGTTTGAGTAAATTTCCCAAATATAAAATATTAAGCCTGTCTCTTTCTCTTTCTCTTTTTTATTACTTGAGCCTTTGATTCACCGAAACACACTATATTGACTCCATCTAAGCAAACGTGAGTTAAGAGAGTCAAGACATATAAAGTATAAAACCCCCCTTTTTTATTTTTTAATATAAAAACCTTTTGCTTCGAAGAAACACGCTAGCTTCACTTATTGGTGATTTATTTATTTTATTTATTTTATTATTTCGGTGATTGTGTTATAAATATGGCTTTCGATGGTGTCTTTGTTCGTTGAAGGAAGCATCGCCAGAGATCTCCGAATTCTCATTCCTCGTCTCTCTTTCTCTGTCCTTCTTCATCAGTTGTGTTATTTCATAGTCTCTGTTTGATCTATATTATTCTTGATTACTTGTTTCCCTCCGTTAGATCTTTAAAACTCAGGAGAAATGAAGGTCAGTTTTCTTTGTTTGCCTCAAATTCAGTTCATATGATTCATTTAATTGATTCTTATTATTTTGAAATAAATCTTAACTACTTATTCGATGAATTTTGATTTACTGTTCGCGCATCCATTTCCTGATTATTCCTAAGGTGGTTCTGAATCTAATTGGATCTTATGAACTGTTGTCTCTTTTGTTACAGCAAAGGATGGTGTTCAAGATACAAATATCTGACATTACAACCAAGCAAGCGGCAATTGATGCAATTTCTTACTGTCGAGGTACCGATTTGATGTTTTCCAAAATTTATATTTCGGGCTTGAAGAAAGAAAGCATATGAGATTAACACCTTCGATTTTTATTTATTTATTTATTTTTTCTTAAGGTGTCGATTCGGTTGCCGTTAGTATGAGTCGGGCAAGAATGACAGTGATCGGAGATGTGGATCCAAAAGTTGTGGCATTCAAATTGTGCCAGGTTTGCTACACTAAGTTGGATACGATTGTGGAGATTGCACCGTTGATCGTTCCTTACGAACAGTCTGTGATGATGATTAACAGTAGGATCCCGAGAAAAAATGCTAGGGGATAAGTAGGGGAAACAGTAAACATTGCCAAGAGTGAAGCCTAGGGAATAAGTGGGGAAACAACAAATATGCCCGCGATGTATTTGAGGTTTGCAGAACAGTCTAGGTTCATAATTTCGTTGATGCTTTGTTCGTGTTTAATCTGGTTTTGCTTCATTTGTCTCCATCGATCTTGCTAGTCCAGTTCATATTCATACAATGTGTTTTTGTTTCAAAAACATATTTTTGATGGAGTTCGTATGTATGGATGTGTTTCTGTTATTTTAGAATTAATTGAAAAATCTCTGCTTTCAATTTGATTGGATTGGTTGTGGAATGTGAACTGAGACCGATCAGCCTAATTTTTAAATGTGTCAGGCTGAGGTCTGGATCAATTATTAAATAGGTACTCACGATGCATGCAAGCGTGTAGTCCAACCGAATGAACCGAATATGCCTTTAAACCGAACTGAATTTTGATTTAAACCAAACAAATACAACCTAAAGCTAAAAATACAAAAGATTAAATCATCTCTTATTCTCTTTCATTTCTTGAGTCTTTCGCTCGTTCTTTTTTCCCTCATGGACGATCACAAGCCTAATAAGAGCATTTTGCAATCTTATAGAAAGGTATATAATCTACAATACAAGGACAATTATGGATTAGAAAACCAACGTCTCTCTATTTTTATTTATACTTTGGTATGAGTTTGTTACAGTTCTTTTATAGACCGATTAACTCGATTAGCAAAATACTGATTATGGACTGATATCGACCTGTCCGAATATAAACGTGTCCATGTTCTTTCAATGAGGGATCGATGAGTTAAACGGGCCGTCACGGTGCAAGGTGTTAAAATTGTGGGGACAGATCATTAATTGCAATTGAGACTGACTGATTGACATCTCTAGCTCTGACCATCATACCAGAACCCGAGAACAATAAGCATATTTTGTATATTATATGTCAGATTATACGTGTTGAACTCAGAATACGCAGCATGCAGCGCTTTTGACCTAGTTGATCTTTAAGGTCCTAAATCTTGTCTTTGGTTTCTTAATCTCTTTTCAATCCCATTCTATTGGAAAAATTGAGGATCCTTCTCCAACCAGGGAGAGAGAATGAGAGAAAGATAGCTGAATCAATTGGCACAAGATGGAAACTCCTCTTGCAAATCATTGGCCTGAGCAAGATCGAAGGAAACCTCCTTTCATTTATACCACCGAAGCATCTCTCATTGATTCATTCGTAAATCACCCAAGCAAGAAGAACAACCACACGAGCACTTGGTAGTTCCATTCCTACTTTTCCTATCCTCACCTTGAACCAAGGGTAAGGGAGGAAGTCTTCCAATATCATCTTTATCCTTCGTACAAAAGGGTATTTAACTTAAATAAATTACAAAATTTGACATGTGACTAATTTAGATTCTATATTATGCCTTATTTATCCAATGACCGAAATGTGTGTATTAACTATCCACGTAACTAAGGTTTCAAGTATCCTATCAATATAGCCCGTATCATAAAATACGTATCGGTATCGACACTAGTCGATACAATACTCCTTGATATGCCACTTAATTTAAGAAACAAAAAGTGTATTTAAGTGTATCGGCGTATCGAACCGATAAGGAGTAATACACCTTGGTACACTTTGATACACTGGATACACATTTGGAACATTTTTTTTGTCAAAAATAAATCTTATCATTTTGTATCTTTTTATATGATGATTGTAGTGTGTCGAGCTACCAACTTAGTACATTCTCTTTAATTTTTGGTTTTTATTTTTCATTTTTATTTTTTGGAAAAAAAATAAAAAATTACACAGACCTCCCCTTGACAATTCGTTTATTATGCGACATTACCTCGTGCATTTTTTTTTTACATATAGTCAAGTTCATAAAAGTAACAGTAATAACAAAGATTATAATATGATGAAAATACCCTTCGAATATTAGTACATAATTTTACTAATATCAGTCGTTCCCCTCCCTCTTTCTTTCTACGCTTCTCCTTGATCTCAATCGGTGACGACCATTGAACCACCGTTTCTAGCTGCGAGTTCATTCATCGGAAAAACTATTATCGTGTCTTCTTGCAATCGCAAGTACATTCACCCCATGCTCTCCGTCCACAGCCCATATATCTAAACAAACAAAGTGGAGAATTTTTAAAGGTTTTCTCCAATGAAATCATCTTCAATGCCAATTCCTTCTTCTGCAACTCCATCGTCTACTGCAAACTACATCTTGCTTTGTTCTTGTGTAAGAAATAGTAGCATCACAAGGAAAAATATATTGTTTAATACCATTTAATAAATATATGATATTAAATATAATATCATATATCAAACCATATGATTATGTAATCAACCAATATAGTGTAATAAAATGGAGTATAGACACATACCTAATATGATCTGATGTAAGTACATCAACTAGGGCTGAGTCGTGTTGGTACACTTTCCTTAAAATTGTGTTTGCCCCCTATACGGTGGAATAGGTCCATGTAAACTAATCTCCAAGATAAAACAACCCTTCAGTATGACACCCACCCAGTGTTCACTCACTGTTAGGTGTATGCAGACCCGATGCCTAAGGTTAACAATCCTTTAAAACAAGGATGGAACAGACTCTATCGATAGATCAGTGTACAGAGAGAGAGAGAGAGAGTTGGAAAGAGAAGGAGGAGAGATATGAATTTTTATAATCAAATCTTGAGTGATTTGGAATGAGGCAACATCCTCTATTTATAGAAGACAAGTGCCTCTCCAAGGGTCACTACCAAGGGGTATGGGTGTATCTCTTCATACCAAAAGGTATAAGTCACCACCCTTCCAAAATGATACACTTGAATAGGTCTGTATCCACACCCATATGCATATTCATTTCCCTATCCATATCCATATCCATATCCAACTCAAAACAAAATTCAAATTAAATTTCCCTCAAAATTAAAAACAAAACTTTTTGAAACTTTTTCTGTTTTTTCGATATGAAAAACAACATCTTGAAAACTAGTTGAGAAGTAACAATGATTAAATACAAATAACTTCTCCGCAGAAATATTTTCAAACAATTAAGAGACATTGCGATCAGGTTAAGAGGCACCCAAATTTAAGTACATGCAAACAAAAAAAGATTTCAGAATTTTTGCAAACTTTTGATCCCATTAATTAATCATAACCAGCCTATCTCTATTTCTTGATCTTTTTTTTTTTTCCTTCAAGGGGCCATAGACGCCCATAGAGCTAGCCATCAATTTTATCCTCCAAGATTTTGAGATGGCAGTTCAGTTTCAGGTCATTTGTTCTCTTTTTATTGGGTTCATCATTTTATGCTGAGCTCGCATAATAGATTTGTTTGTAGAGGTGGAACCGATATCAACATATATAGAACTTGGTGAGAGTGTTTCTTGTGGCTGATGTGAGAGTATATGAAAATTCTTTTAGGAAGAAATCAAGAAGAACATGAAGGAAGAACCTTACTTTGAAAGTTGCGGATTTTTGCTACGAGAAGAAGACGAATTTCCCATTATTCGATCTCTTGCGGAATGCTTCCCTTGGAGAAGAAGGTCAAGAAATCGAACTTAGGTCATTGCTTGCACACTTTCGTTCAAGAGAGCAAGACGATGTTGGTGAAAGAATTAAGAAAAAAAAAACCCCCAAAATATTGCCTTAGGACTACTAAGGGTGTAAAGGTAACTTCAATGCGAATAAGGGTATTTTGGTTTTTCAAAAAAATAACCATTGTCCACGTCAGCAACTAATGTCAATTGACTAACATAGTAGACTTCTGTGTCGTAACTATGACTTTTTGAAGGAGATTTGTGTAAGTAAAAAACGCATAGGTTAATGTCACGTAATAGATGAATAATCAATAGATATATGTAGTTGTTTGGTATGACTTAGGATATCTATTTATATTTAAAATAAATCAATATAATCTGAAATCTATAAATAGATTAGAAAGTATTAATCATTATTATGATAATCTATTATTATTTATTGGGAAATTTATAACTACCTCCCCTCCCCTCCCCTATTGTTTGTCCGAATTTCAAATTCTTCCCAAAGATTTCAAACAATTACAATCGTTCCTTTTTTACGAATGGTTTTAAACGTAATATTTAATGGACAAGTTTACCCTGGAATGAATTCTTAGCAATAAATCAGTTCCATCATGAAATGACAAATTTAACCTTGTTGTTTCACTTAAAATTAGAAAAGTATATCCCAACAATTCTCTCCTTTCTCATTTTCGATTCCCATCTCCAACTTCGACTCATTTCTCCAGCGAGCTTCAACTGTAACTCCCGTACGCATCAACTCTGGCACTCCCAAACCTACCATTAGCATTTGCATTTCCTCTCGCTCCCCCTCCGCCCCTTGCTGCCTCTCATAACCCTCATTCGCAACATTCCCATAATCTACGACTTGAGATTGCGGAGTCTTTCTTTGAGAAGGCATAGGATTATTAACATGTTGCACCTCGGTTTCACCCATTTTAGCAGATGAAGGGCCTAGCTGAACCCTCATTCCACCATTGCCAGCTAACACAGGACCCGACCTTGTTTGCAGAAATGTTTCGTTTTAGCTTTTGAAATCCATTTTTTTATACTTAAAACACAAAATACGTATACGAGCATCAAAACATGTCCAAATAAGATATTAGATAAGGTTAAATGACACCAGAAAGTGAGAAAATTTTTGCCCCCAATCTAGGAATTTGGGGGACAGAATGATTTAAAGTTTGAGTTTGAACGACGAAAATGGAGAGTGGCAAGCCTGCTTTCTCTATGAAAGATAAAATCTCAATTTCATTCATAGACTAATAGGAGATAATTCACTACAATACCCTACAGTTAGGTATACCATTCTGAAAGAATGTAGTGGATTGATATCTTATTTTCTTGGGACTTCAAAAAGATCAATGGCCATGAGCGTTGGATCCAAGCCTTCCATGGGAAAAAAATCGCTCTCTGTTGTCCAGGTTAGGTAGCGAAATGATAATGGAGGTTCACCTCACACAGGTAAGTTCTTCCACATGGGTAAGTTTTTTCCATTTCGGACTCTTCTTCTTCTTGGTCGGAGCGATTTTCGTAAGTTTTTCAATGGTGTTAGCATTAAGATTAGGCAACAATGCCCTTCTTCCTTGTAATATTTGAGACTCCTCCAACCTCTGCTGGAGAACCTCATCATCAAACATGGCAAAAAAGCATAGTCGAAGGGGGAATGGTGGTAAAGATGATAAAATGGCGAGAGGAGAGAGAAAGATGTTAGTGAAAGAGAAGATTATATTAGACATTTCAATAGGTAAATAGTTTCGTTGTTTTAAATTAGTAGAGGGTAAAATCGGCTAATTACTTAATCTACTCAACACATCCTTAGCTGAATGGTGGAAAAGATTGTCATTGTTTGAATAATTTAGAAGTGTACTTAGATTAAGGTGTGAACTACGGAGAAAATCTGAGTAAGTTTCCCAAATATAAAATATTAAACCGTCTCTTTCTCTTTTTTATTTCTTGGGCCTTTGATTCACCTAAACATATTATATTGACTCCATCTAAGTAAACGTGAGTCAAGAGAGTCAAGACATATAAAGTATAAAACCCTATTTATTTTTTAATATGTAAACCCTTTTGCTTCGAAGAAACACGCTCGATCTCACTTATTGGTGATTTATTATTTTTTTTAAAATTTTTTATTTCGGTGTTTGTGTTTTTAAATATGGCTTCGACGATGGTGTTCAAGATAGAAGTAAATGACGACAGAAGCAAGCAAATGGCCATTAATGCAGTGTCTAGCTCTCGAGATACCGATTTGATGTTTTCCAAAATTTATATTTCTGGCTTGAAGAAAGAAAGCAGATGATTTTAACACTTTCCATTTTTTTTTTAAGGTATCGATTCGGTCGCCGTTAGTCTGAGGCAGAAAAAAATGACAGTGGTCGGAGAAGTGGATCCAAAAGTTGTGGCATTCAAATTGTGCTAGGTTTGCTACATTAGCATGATCGATTGTAGACCGAGATCGATAGGCCCAATTTTTAAATGTGTCAAGTTTAGGCACGGATCAATTATTAAATAGACGTTCACGATGCAAGCGTGTAGTTCGACCAAATGAACCGAATAAACTTTTAAACCAAACGGAATATTCTTGGTTTAAACCAAACAAATACAACTCTAAAACTAAAAACACAAAACATTAAATGGTCTCTTACGCTCTTTCGTTTCTTGAGTCTTTCACTAGCTTTTTTCATCCTCATGGACGATCACAAGCCTAATAAGAGTTTTTTATAATTTTACAAAAAGATATATATAT
Source organism: Protea cynaroides (assembly GCA_028583415.1). Classification (NCBI taxonomy): domain Eukaryota; kingdom Viridiplantae; phylum Streptophyta; class Magnoliopsida; order Proteales; family Proteaceae; genus Protea; species Protea cynaroides. The sequence goes on from CM053269.1 coordinate 74,372,984, forward strand.
AATCTACATTATGAGAACTATGGATTTGAAAACTAACATCTCTCTATTTTTATTTACACTTTGGCATGAGTCTGTTACAGCTTGTTTGCGAACCAATTAACCCGATTAGCAAAAGACCGATTATGGATTGAGACCGATCTGGTTGAATATAAACGTGTCCATGCATCACCAATGAGAACCGATGAACTAAACGGACCGTCACGGTGCGGAGTGTTAAAATAGTCAAGACCGATAAAGTCCGATCACGACCAATTGATTGACACTCGCTCTGGCCGTTATATTAGAGCCAAGGACAATAAGCATATTTTGTGTATATTATATGTCAGATTGGACGTGTTGAACACAGAATACGCAGCAGTGCTTTTGACCTAGTCGATCTTTAAGGTCCCAAATCTTGTATCGATTCTCAATCCCATTCTCTTGTAAAAATTGAGCATCCTTCTCCAGAGAGAGAGAGAGAGAGAGAGAGAGAGAGAGAGAGATGGCTGAATCAATTGGCAAAAGATGGATGCTCCTCGAGCAAATCTTTGGCCTGAGCAAGATCGGATCAGAAGCAAACCTCCTTTCATTTATACTAAGAGAAGCATCTTTGGTTGATTCTTCCACTAAATCACCCAAATAAGAGGAACAAAGCACATCGGAGCACTTGGCAGATCCATTCCTACCTTTGCTAGCCTCACGAACCAAGGGTAAGATAGGAAGTCTTCCAATATCATCTCTATCCTTTTGTCCTTCATACAAAAGGATATTTAACTATAGTAAATTATAGAATTTAACATGTGATTAATTTAAATTCTAGACTATGCCATCTTTATCCAATGATCGATCCAAATGGAAACATTAACTATTTAAGTAACGAAGGTTTTAAATATGGTATTGATACGGTTTGTATCATACAATACGTATCGATAGTATTAATATCGACACTAGTCGATACGATAATGATAGATACATCTCTTACTTTAAGATTTAGGGTAGATACACAAAGGAGAAGAAAATGGAATCACCAAAGAATTGGCGGCGGAGATCGCCCTGCATCATCTACTTGTTCCAAACGAAAAATGTAACCGCCCAAGTCTTCACTCCTTCTGGTGTTTCAGGGCGCGACGAAGCGTCTGTCAGGTTGAACTTGATTGCAATGTCCGTAGAACAGAGTTGGCTTAATTGCATGGCCTCTCCACAGAACCGGGACCACCATCGTAATTCACTTTTAAACTCTGCTCATCTTGTTGTCATGTATCGGATCCAGTCAGCTGGTTAAAAGTTGCAGATTAATTTTTTACTGGTTTTTTTTTTTTTTTTTTTTTTTTTTTGCTTCTCCTTCAAGGGCGCCAGAGACTCCCATAGAGTTAGCCATCGATTTTTATCCTCCATGATTTTGAGACGGGGGTTCAGTTTTAGGTCATTTGTTCTCTTTTTATTGGGTTCATCATTGTATGCTGAGCTCACATAATAGATTTGTTTGTAGAGGTGGAAACGATTTCAACAAATATAGATCTTGGCGAGAGAGTTTCTTGTGGCAGATGTGAGAGTATATGAATTCTTGCAGGAAGAAATCGAGAAGAAGATGAAGGAAGAAACCCTCCTTGGACAGTTGCGGAGTTTTTGCTACGAGAAGAAGATGAACTTCTCGATGAACTTCTCGTTATTCGATCGCTTATGGAATGCTTCCCTTTAAGATGAAGATCAAGAAATCGAACTTAGATTGTTGCTTGCACACTTTAATGTCCATTGACTGACGAAGTGACTTTTGTGTTATAAATATGATTTTTTGAGAGAGATATGTGTAAGTCAAAAACGCATAAGATAGTGATAGTGTCATGTAATAAACGAATTATCAATAAGGGATCTGTGTAAAATGTAAATTATTTGTAATTATTTGTAAGTGGTTAGCCATGTACTGCCACAAATTTCAATTCAAATAAATAAGCTTTGGTGGGACTATCTCTCTCAACCACTTTGGCGAGATCCACCTAACTTCTAGAAATTTGAAGAAAGGATAAAACGTAACGCGTTAAGCAGCAAGCTAGCTAGCCCCCGTTTGGTTTGTTTTTAGTTTTTTTTTCTCTAACCAGTCAGCTTTAGAAAACTTGAGTAACATCTAATAAAAAAAAATCTCTTACCAAAAAAAATCTAAGAAAAATAATCAGTTTATTATTGATTTAAAGCAAAAACACCTTTAATATGGCAATTGGTGCTAGGCTTAATAGTTTGTGTATGTTATCTGTCAGATTGCACATTTCGAACTCGTAATAAGCAGTTGCGCTTTTGACTTGGTTGACCTTTAAATTCCAAATCTTGTGTATAATATTTCCATCAACAAAGTACATTAAGAAAGCAACATTCAATACTTGGAGAGATAGAATCTTCGTATACAACTGAGAAGTTAGCAGTTAGCCTCCATTCATCTTCCAGCATCCAGCTTCACATGACAAAAAGAAAACTGGATTGAACTGGACTAACTAACTGAACCCATGTAGATGGAGAAGCAACAAGACGTCACTAATGTGGATGAACTCAATTGAATCGGACCAAGTGATAGATACAGCTACTATAGGCAGCCACACAAGAGGTAGCTAAAGATGAGATATTGATGATGAGAAAGCAACTCCACCACTAAGAACTCAAAATTACAGAATGATAAACAGAAACGAGACTTTAAGGGAGAGAGGAAAGGCAAGGCCGAAGCTACACTAGACTACCAATCGGAAGATAATATGTACCCTCAAGCCAATCACATCAGATACGCTCTTCAACCTCTTGTGGCTGCAGGACCTCCTTCTGATGAAGAAGCATAATGATCGAATTATGAATACATGAGAAGTTCAGATAAAGTTTTGAAAAGGAAAGTATGTCGTTTGATCTCAGTCATGTTGGGAATAATCCCACGTTACTTAGAGAGTAGAACCTTGGGTACTTTATAAATGTGAGAGTCCTTCAATTTACAAATTCGCACTTTTGAGTTGAAAACTAATATGGTATTAGAGTTCTAGGTTCATTCCGTACAGTCACTCAAAGAGAGGGACCACATGTATGCCACATGTACTGCCACCCAGAAGAGGGGCATCACGTGAGGGGGAGTGTTCGGCATAATCCCTCATTACTTAGAAACTAAAACCTTGAGTGCCTTATACATGTGTGAGTCCTTCCACTTACAACTACAAACTTTTAAGTTATAAACTTAACAAGTCGAGACCAACCATTAACTACTTAACAAGAAAACAATTAAAGTCATATCTTTATCATTAGAAGAGGCAGCACTCCTACTATTTAACAACAATTAATGTATTTCTGCATTCTGGATAACATTAAATGATGGAGATCGATCAAAGAAACTCTCTTCAGTACCTACGCATGAGGAGAACCAGACCACCAGAATAGCAGCTTGCATTTCTGAGTTGAACCAGTTTTCTGGTTCACCTAAATCATGAGGGTTCCTCAGGGTCCTATTCATGTTGTTCTTTTATTATTATGTTATAGTATTCAGGCCGGATTGGGACATTATAGGCCCAAACCTGTTCCCATTACTATTACTTTCCTTATTTCAGTATAGCATTAAGACCATATACATAAAAAAATTGAACAGAAACTAATTGAGAAAATCAAGTTTCCAAGTTGCACAGCAATTCATTGCATTAGAGTTGGTGGTTATGCATGTTCTGAAGAACAATGAAGGAGATGTGGACCAAAATTGAAAGGTCATGGACTGATCCTTACCAGAAGCAAAGTAACAATCAGCCGCAATATGTACGTTAAGCTTTTAGAAAGGAATATAATAAGAAGGCCGGTCACATGTAACAATCAACCCCAATATGTTAAGTTTTAAAAAAAAATATATACGATGGTCAGTCACATGCATGGACATTCTTCATTAAAGTAACGATAGATAAAATTTCAGTCTCTAACTGGTCGAACCCAGCTCAAAATTTCCAGGTCAACGAGGAGTCTTAAAAATGAGTTTAAAATATTGAATATAAAAATGAGATTAAAATATAAATTATTTCAAACCAAACAAATAAGCTTTGGTGGGGCTGTCTCTCTCTCTCTCACCCACTTGGCAAGATCCACCTTATTTCTAGAAATTCAAAGAAAAGACAGAACGTAACGCCTTAAGCAGCAAGCAAGCTAGGCCCCGTTTGGTGCGTTTTGATTTGTCAGCTTTATAAAACTTGATTTTTTTTTTAGGTAAATGCTTTGTAAAACTTGATTAACTTCTAATAAAAAAATTAATTTAATATTGATTTAAAGCAAAAACAATCAATAAACATTCCACGTTAACATCAGGTTTAATATGGCAATTGGTGATGGGCTTACTAATTTGTATTACGGACCCACATCCTCTTCTCCAAGAGTTAATGGAGGAGAGGTGGTGCTAGGCTTAATAGTTTGTGTATGTTATCTGTCAGATTGCACATTTCGAACTCGTAATAAGCAATTGCGCTTTTGACTTGGTTGACCTTTAAATTCCAAATCTTGTGCATAATATTTCCATCAACAAAGTACATTAAGGAAGCAACATTCAATACTTGGAGAGATAGAATCTGTTGGGTTGGTGTTTTGTATTCTGTGGGGTCCACGTAATTATAAGGGGTAGTATTTGTATTAGGGTATGAGTCTATTACATGTATGGGGTAAACTTATAATTGTGATGGGATTAGGGTTTCTAGGTTTCCCTATATATTGTCTCTGTGTAGGAAAACCTAGGTAAGGTCTGAGCAAAGGAGGACACTGTGTCAGGTGGAGAGAATTGTAGAGAGTTTTTTTGACAATAAAGAATCTTTGTTTCTCTATGGTGGAGGTAGGCATTCCGGATTGAGTGCTGAACCACAGCAAATCCTGTGTTGTGTTTGCTTGATCTTCGTTTCTTTTTCGTGGTTACGCGTTCATCCCTAACAAGTGGTATCAGAGCCAAGGTTCGATAGATCGATCAGTGATCTAGGAGAAAGAGAGGGAACGAGTAAGAGAACAAGAAAAAAGGGTGAGTTTTTTTTTACGTTTTTTCTCTATATTCTTTAGGAAAAGTTAAGGAATTAAAGAAAAAAAAAAGTGAGCATCATTACCGTACAAGAAGAGGGAGTTTTTTTTTTTTTAAAAAAAAAAAACTAAATTGCATTCTGTACGGTAATGTGGTGAAAAAAAAAAAAAAATCGTACGATTCGGTGTTCGTACGTTGTATCATCCAAAGAGAAGGGGAAAAACATAGAGGTTGTTGTCCCAATGGTTTTTGGGTGCTACGGTTTCATTGGAAGACACGGATCGAACATATTCGGTGTCTTTGATATCGATCGGACAGTCTTGTGCAAGATCAACGGTGATTGAAGCTCTTGAAAATTGATGGCAGGCACAGAAGGTAAAGATTTAGTTAATAGAATAACGACGAAGGGTTCAAACTTCTCCATAGAACCCTTTAATGGCTATAATGATTTTACCTTGTGGCAACAATGGGTAAAGAATATTCTTACGCGGGAGGGGACTGTTAAGGCTCTCAAGAAGAAATCCGATAAGCCGAAAAAGTTGACAGATGATGAGTGGCTAGAATTAAGGGATCTGGCAAATAGTACGATTCAATTGTTTCTGGCGGATAATACTCTTCGTGAGGTCATTGGTTTGGAGGATCCGAAAGAAGTTTGGACGAGTTGGAGAGCGGTACAAGTCCAAATCGTTGACAAATCGATTGTTTTTGAAGAAACAATTATATGACTTTCGTTTGTCAGATGGAGTGAAATTTGAGGTGCATATTGATGAGTTCAACAGGATTCTGACGGAGTTGTCTGCTCTTGATGTGAAGATCGAAGAGGAGAACAAGGCACTTATCTTGTTGGCATCATTGCCTCATTCATTTGATCACATTGTGACTACACTGTTGTTTGGTAAGGATACTCTCAAACTTGACGATGTTATTGCTGCTTTGCTAATGAATGAGACACGGCGGAAAAATAGTAGTGAGGGGACGTCAGATGAGGGTAGTGCCTTGGTTACAGTTGGTGGTCAGGGTAGAGGAAGATCAAATGGGAGACAGGAATATGGCAAGAATAGGGGTCGCTCCAAGTCACAAGGTCGCAAAATAATTTGTTATTATTGCGATGAGGAAGGTCACATAAGATGGAATTGTCCAAAGCGTAAGGAGGATAAAAAGAAAAAGGAAGACAAGGAGAGTGAAGCAAAATCATCTACTGCTGGTGTCACAGAAGAATGGAGTGATGGAGATCTCCTTCTCACTACTTCATCAGGTACAAATACTTCAGATTGGATTTTAGATTCAGGTTGTTCATTTCATATGTGTTCAGTTAGAGAACAGTTTGCTACATGTCATGAATGTGATAAGGGTACAGTCAGAATGGCAAATGATGCTGAAAGCAAGGTTGTCGGGATTGGGACTGTATGCAGTCCGCATGTTTGATGGGATTGTGCGAATCGTGAATCGGGTTAGACATGTGTCGGACTTAAGGAAGAATTTAATTTCATTGGGAACACTGGATGCGAGAGGCTACAGGTGTTCATCTGAAGGTGATTTCTTAAGGTCTCCAAAGGGGCCATGGTTGTGATGCAGGGACAGATGGTTGGCGATCTATACAGACTTACATAGAGTGTTGAAATAGATGGTTCTTCTGTTGGAACTCAGGCAAGAAGTACAGATGGAAGACAGAAGATGCAAAAAGTTCAAGTTGTGAACAAGTGCAGATCTGGGAAGAAGCGAGTATCTTTTGCTTCGGATTTTGTGAGTGGAAGTGATCTCTCCGGTGATGTTTGCAGCGGTGGGAGAGATGGAGACACATCACATCGTGCGGCGCGGTGAGTTGTACCGGGACACTGGACGGGGTGTGGGCTATCTTTGGTTTGGGTGTAGCGGTTTGACGAGAGATGATTTCTGAGAATCAACATCAACGAGTTTTCTTCAAGGTGGTTTGCAGAATTCAAGCCAGGTGGAGATTTGTTGGGTTGGTGTCTTGTATTCTGTGGGGTCCACGTAATTATAAGGGGTAGTATTTGTATTAGGGTATGAGTCTATTACATGTATGGGGTAAACTTATAATTGTGGTGGGATTAGGGTTTCTAGGTTTCCCTATATATTGTCTCTGTGTGGGAAAACCTAGGTAAGGTCTGAGCAAAGGAGGAAACTGTGTCAGGTGGAGAGAATTGTAGAGAGTTTTTTTGGCAATAAAGAATCTCTGTTTCTCTGTGGTGGAGGTAGGCATTCCCGATTGAGTGCTGAACCACAGCAAATCCTGTGTTGTGTTTGCTTGATCTTCGTTTCTTTTTCGTGGTTACGCGTTCATCCCTAACAGAATCTTCATATACAACTGAGAAGTTAGCAGTTAGCCTCCATTCATCTTCCAGCATCCAGCTTCACATGACAAAAGAAAACTGGATTGAACTGGACTAACTAACTGAACCCATTTAGATGGAGAAGCAACAAGATGTCACTAATGTGGATGAACTCAATTGAATCGGACCAAGTGATGAGATAATGATGATGAGAAAATGATGATGAGAAAGCAACTCCACCACTAAGAACTCAAAATTACAGAATAATAAACAGAAACGAGACTTTAAGGGAGAAAGGAAAGGCAAGGCCGCAGCTACACTAGACTACCAATCGGAAGATAATATCTACCCTCAAGCCAATCACATCAGATACGCTCTTCAACCCCTTGTGGGCTGCAGGAGCTCCTTCTGATGAAGAAGCATAATGATCGAATTATGACTACACAAGAAGTTCAGATAAAGTTTTGAAAAGTAAAGTATGTCGTTTGATCTCAGTTGTGCTGGGAATAATTCCACGTTACTTAGAAACTAAAACCTTGGGTACCTTATAAATGTGAGAGTCCTTTAATTTACAAGTTCGAACTTTTGAGTTAAAAACTAACATGGTATTAGAGTTCTAGATTCATTCCGTACGATCACTCAAAGAGGGACCACATGTATGCCACATGTACTGTCACCCTGAAGAGGGGCATCATTTGAGGGAGAGTGTTGGGAATAATCCATCATCACTTAGAAACTAAAACCTTGGATGCCTTATATATGTGTGAGTCCCTCCACTTACAAGTACAGACTTTTGAGTTGTAAATTTAACAAGTCGAGACCAACCATTAACTACTTAACAAGAAAACAATTAAAGTCATATCTTTATCATTAGAAGAGGCAGCACTCCTACTATTTAACAACAATTAATGTATTTCTGCATTCTGGCTAACATTACATGATGGAGATCAAAGGAACTCTCTTCAGTACCTACGCATGAGGAGAACCAGACCACCAGAATTGCAGCTTGCATTTCTGAGTTGAACCAGTTTTCTGGTTCACCTAAATCATGAGGGTTCCTCAGGGTCCTATTCATGTTGTTCTTTTATTATTATGTTATAGTATTCAGGCTGGATTGGGACATTATAGGCCCAAACCTGTTCCTATTACTATTACTTTCCTTATTTCAGTATAGCATTAAGACCATATACATAAAAAATTGAACAGAAACTAATTGAGAAAATCAAGTTTCCAAGTTGCACAGCAATTCATTGCATTAGAGTTGGTGGTTATGCATGTTCTGAAGAACAATGTAGGAGATGTGGACCAAAATTGAAAGGTCATGAACTGATCCTTACCAGAAGCAAAGTAACAATCAGCCGCAATATGTACGTTAAGCTTTTATTAAAGAATATAAGAAGGCCGGTCACATGTAACAATCAACCCCAATATGTTAAGTTTAAAAAAAAAAAAAAAATACGATGGTCAGTCACATGCATAGACATTCTTCATTAAAGTAACGATAGATAAAATTTCAGTCTCTAACCGGTCGAACCCAGCTCAAAATTTCCAGGTCAACGAGGAGTCTTAAAAACGAGTTTAAAATATTGAATATAAAAATGAGTTTAAAAGATAAATTATTTCAAACCAAACAAATAAGCTTTGGTGGGGGCTGTCTCTCACTCTCACCCACTTGGCAAGACCCACCTAATTTCTAGAAATTCGAAGAAAAGACAGAACGTAACGCCTTAAGCAGCAAGCAAGCTAGGCCCCGTTTGGTTCGTTTTAATATGTCAGCTTTATAAAACTTGAATTTTTTTTTAGGTAAATGCTTTGTAAAACTTGATTAACTTCTAATAAAAAAATTAGTTTAATATTGATTTAAAGCAAAAAGAATCAATAAACATTACTCGTTAACATCAGGTTTAATATGGCAATTGGTGATGGGCTTACTAATTTGTATTACGGACCCACATCCTCTCCTCCAAGAGTTTATGGAGGAGAGGTGATGCCTCCATTGGATGGACGACACCTGAGGCTCAGGTGAATCCGAATTCTACATCCAAGCCGACACCCCTTATCGGCTCAAGTTGTCGGCTCGGCGTCAACTCGGATTCACCTAAACCCCAGGTGTCGTCCATTCAATAGGCGCGTCACCTCTCCTCTAGAAACTCTTGGAGGAGAGGATTTGAATCCGTATATTACATGTCAGATAGCAGATAGGACGTTTCGAACTTGTAATAAGCAATAGCACTTTTGACCTAGTTGACCTCTAAGGTCCCAAGTCTTGTATTTGGTTTCTAAATCTAGGGGTGTCAATCTTGGACTGAACGAGTGGCCTAGATTGATCCGGTTCGAATTAACCCAAAATCGACTCAAACCAAAATGTTATCGGACATGTTTTGGGTTGAGGTATGGCATATCCTTTTGATCTAGGTCTAGTCCGGGCTAGCCCAAAACAGTTAAAAAAACAAAAACAGACCAACGACACCGAACCTGATCGATTTAAACCAAATATTAGACCCTAGCTTCACTACTTTAGCATTTTTGGATGGCCTTTAACAGGTTTCCTACTGGCTTTCAGCCTGAATCAGCCCTATAACAACCTGATAAGTTAAGCCAGATAAAACTCAAAACCGGAATGACCCATTAGTTAATGTGCGCAATACAGCCCATTCAACCAAAACCTCTTAATGGATAGGTTTCGATCAGGCCCTATAAAGCCCGACACTAATTTGGCCTGGACCAAAACCGACCAGGATTGGCCTATTGACACCCCTATCTAAACCTCTTCTGTGTCCCATTTTCTTGTAAAAATCGATACGAATCTATTGATCCGATTAATCCATCCCCATTACTTGAATCATGATACATCTAGTTAAGGATGTCAATTTTAAACCCATATCGTGTAGTCTAACTGTGTCTGATCAGTCAAATTATTAAATGTGATGGACTTAGGCTGAGATTGATTATTAAATGTGCATTTAGAGTGCAAGGGTGCAGTTCAACCGAATTGACCGAATGAACAAAATATACCTTAAACTAAATTGATAGTAATTTAAAACAAACAAATACAGCCCTTAAAAAAAATAAATTTTCTGTTACCCTCTTACATTCTTCTTCTTCGTTTCTCTTTCCTCTTTCATCTCTTAAGTTTTCTTCCTTTCTTTCTTTTTTTTCTTTTCTTTTTTTTATTTTTTTATTTTTTTATTTTTTAAAACCCTTACCCTGTTCCATCAACAAAATGTATTCAAATCCTCTCTTCCAAGAGAATCTAGAGGAGAGGTGGCGCCCTTATTGGATGAACGACACTTGAGGCACAGATGAATCCAAGCCGACAGGAGGTGTCAACTGGGACAGAGGGCTCGGAATCACCTGAGCCCCAGGTGTCGTCCATCCAATGGGGGCGCAACCTCTCCTCTAGATTCCCTTAAAAGAGAGGACTTGGATCCCAAGGAAACATGGTAGATCAATTGTTTGATGTGTGTTTTTTTTTCTTCCTTTATTTCTTAGTGTTTGTGTCTTAAATACGACTTCGATTGTCTCTTGTTTGTTGAAGGACGGAGAGATCACCAGAGTTGTCTGAGTTCTCATTCTTTGTCTCTCTCTCTCTCTCTCTCTCCCTCTCTCTCTCTCTCTCCCTCTCTCTCCTTTGTTTCATAGTCTCTGTTAGTACTGGTCATGATTACTTGTTTTCCTGAGTCAGATCGTTGAAACTCAAGAGAAATGAAGGTTTGTTTTCTATGTTTGCCCCAAGTTCAGTTCATAAGTTTCATTTAATTGATTCTTACTATTTTGAAGTAGATATAAACTACTTATTCGATGAATTTTGAGTTTTTTTTGCTGTTCTTCAAATCTAATTGGATCTTAAGATCTGTTGACACTGTTGTCCCTTTTGTTTCAGAAATGGATGGTGTTCAAGGTAGAAATATATGACCAAAGTAAGAAAATAGTTATTAAGTGCCTGTTTGGTAACATTCTTGGCAACATTTTGACTCTAGTTCCATGGACTTTATGTTGTCATTGTTGGCAACTTGGCTGATGTGACAGTGTTTGTGAGCATACAGTCAAAGAAATTAGGAGAGAGAGTATCAGTGCAGGAGAGAGAGTGTCAATGCAGGAGAGAGAATGTCAGTGCAATGGCAAAGATGGAGCAACCTCGCATGTGTGTTCTACAGTGTTCTACATGTGTTTCAGATGGCTTGCAGCGAGTTAAATGGCATTCTACATCAAGTTTGATGAGAGAGAATAACTATGGACCCCACTAGTGATGTGGCCGAGTTTCTGATGGTGCGACAGTGTTCCTGAAGCTTTTCTGATCATGTTTATGTTTCTTGTGTTTCTGGTGTTGTGGCATTGAAGAGAGAAATTCAAGAGAGAGAATGAAGAGAGAGATTGTAGAGAGAGAAATTGGAGAGAGAAAGAGGAGAGAGAAAAAATCTGAGTGGGACTCATAGGTGTGGTGGCAAGGTGACATGCCAACATGGCAGCCCACGGCACTTGGCATGCATGCACATAAAGTTTGAAGTCTAAATTCCTATGTTTTATAGACTTTTAACTTTGGACCTATTTTTGGTGGTTTCTGTAGCAGGTTCATGGAAATCCGACAGTGTAAAGAAGTAGAGCGTCGAGTTATCTTTCCAACGCAACTTGAATCACTCAATTCCGACGTCGAATGAGAGAGATATCGCAGTTTCTGTCGGATCGCTCGTAAAAGTCATTTTACAAGTTGTTTAGGGAAAATTTCGGCATTTCACAAGTTGTTTAGGGTCAATTTCGGCATAAATAGAGGAGAAGATGCAAGATCAGCGGCCAGATTGAAGCCACGATGCTCAGTTCCACATCTAATGGCCCAGATCAAGGCGGATTCGAGTGCAGTGCGGCGGCAGCGTCAAGGTTCTATCGCGCGGGCTTTGATTGGCCAGTTACATTATATTATAATGGATCGCGATCTATTGTATTAGTTCTTGATTCGATGTGGCGCGCTTTCGGTACAGCGGCGCGAAGATCCTGATCGTTCGGCCAATATTGAAGCCGACAGGATCTGACGCAACTTATGCGGATCGAGTGACTCACGGATCTTCCCACCTTTAGAAGGCTTATCCGACGGTCCGTTTTGAAGATTCTGTCTCCACCAATCAGATCGCGACAGCGCATCGGCAGCGCGGCAACGGTGCGGCACGGGTGCGCGGTTATAAAAGGAAAGATTCCATTTTGAATCTTTTGGTTAGCCGAACTTCAAACTGCCATAACTTCTTCATCCGAGCTCCAAATCAGTCCGTTCAAGTTGCAGTTTCCATATTTGTTGATGCTCTATCTATTGGGTGCCGTTGGGAGTCGAATCAGAGCTGAGAAAATTCGAAAATAGGGGTTTGAAGCTTAACAAAGGGTTTTTCTAGGGTTTCGTGCCTGTGGGAGTGATCAATCACCAACTACCTCTTCTCTGTGCATCAATGGAGTGTTAAATCCCTATGAGAGGTCAGTAGAGCTTTTATTTTTATATTCATGGTGATTATGGGTTATGTGGAAGAGATTAGAAGTCTGTGAGCGAGGTGTGGTCTGTTAATCGATCTCTATCATCATTGAAGACTATTAGAGAGTACTTGAGGGCAGTGTGAAGCTTTAGAGAGATTGTTGGCCATTCGAAAGCATTGTTTATGATATTCTCAATTCCTATTTATGCTTTCAATTTATTGTATGCTAGCGTAGGTGCAAATTGTTGAATACCTAGCTAGTGGGGGAAAATTGTAAGACAAATTTATAAGCCTAAAATAAATTTGTTATTTGCTTCCCGTGGGTGCGGGTTAAGCATGGTGTGCTGCGTGTGCTGAACACTGGTACTTGATACCTGAATTCCTGGCACATGTGTACCCTCCTAGTTTTATGTTGGGTAAATTGGGTGTATGTACTCCCTGCTGTGTAGACAGCAAAATGAAGTGTATTGAGTATATACGGAGCCCGTTGGGCATTACTCCATGGACTAACCACATATATCCTGTGTTGTGGACTGTCTTTATTTTTCAATATATTTTGGAGTGCGTGGAATGGCTTGCAGGATGGGTGTGCAAAAATTTGGTAGACCTGACCACTGAGTGGTAGTGAGGTAGATTTGCATGCGCTTGTGTGTGTGTGAAAAGTTAGGTCTCCATCAGCTCTGGGCAGCAATAAATAATTAAGGAAAATTTTCAGACACTGATTCACCCCCCCCCTCTCAGTGTCATATCAAGTTCATCAATTGGTATGAGAGCAACAGGCTCAGTGACCGCTTAATCAGCAGCTGAGTGATCAGAGGACAGTTATGACACTTGGTGAAGGTTTTTACAAGCCCCCACTGTTTGATGGAACAGAATATGTGTTCTGGAAGAGAAGGATGGAAATGTATTTGGGGTCTCTTGGCTTTGATGTATGGATGGCAGTTAGTATTGAGAAGGTGGATGGCCAGTATGAATCTATTACGAAAAGTACAATCTTAGATGGCTTGGCAGATAGTGTGAAAGTCCGAGTTAGTGGATGCGAGACAGCAATGGCATTATGGGATAGAATACAGAGTTTATATGTAGATGAGTCTCCCTTTAAAGCTCATGCATCACTAGACATTGATTCCACTTCAGAGGTAGATAATGAGAGTTCAGATGAGTGCTCTATTGTCCGATTAGAGGATCTTGTTCCAGAGATTGACTTAACTAGAGAGCTGAGAGCAGCTCAAGATGACTTGAGACTTGAGAGAGAGAGACTCATAGTTGTATCTTGTGACCTTCATTGAACAAATGAGACTATTTCAATTTTGAAGACACAAGTAAAGGACTCCAGCATTGTCATTACAGCTTTAGAGGCTCAGGTCATCAGCAGAGATGAGAGGTGTAGAGATCTTGAGAGAGAGATCACTACGTTGAGAGCTCAGTTGATAGAGGTGCAGATGAGCCAAAGTTGCATCCCACCAGTGGTTGAGGAGATCACCAGATATACAGCTCAGAGTGGAAATTGTCAAAGTCCATCTATCATCAGTTTTGATTCTACTACAGAACATGTTGAGACATCTAGTAGGCCACAGAGACAAAGCTCAAGCAGATCACAGATAAAGACCCAAAGTAAGAGACAGAGGAAGAGAGAGCAAAGGCACAGTGATGCAAGACATTCATTACACCAGGTACAGTGTAAAGGTGTTTATCAGCAAAGCGCTCAGACAGGGAAGACAGACAGTATGCAGAGTGACAGGATTGATAGAATTCATCAACAGATACCGATTGAGCGAGCGGATTCGATGAGGTCCAGTCATCAAAGGCACAGGCAGTAGGTTCTCCAGCAGATACAGGTAGTACACACCATGAGGCATGGACCCACACCTAGTTGGCACAAACATTCCCTTGTGAGACAGTCATATTTTCATGGATATTGTCACAGGTGCAATGGGTATGGGCATAGGAGTGCAAATTGCACATCCAAATTTTATGTTAGTAATTATGGGAGGAAGACATCCACGTCACCCCAAATGAGGCCAGTCGAGTGCCTTAGATGCCATACACTTGGGCATTGGACCAAGCGATGCAAGACAGTGCTCACCCCCCAACTTGCTAATGCAGAGAGAGATTATCAGTTTTCTGGAACTAAAAAAAGAAGAGGTTCAAGAAGCCAATTCAGAAAATAGGCCAAGGAGTGGTCTCAGTTCAATGATCAGTCTCATATGACTTTGTACAGTGTATGGAGAAAGAAGACAGTAGAGAGGTCTTCAGTCGGTGCGGTTAGATAAAGACAGAGGACTGTGGTTGAGCTAGTTGACAGACATTGTCAGAAAAGAGCATCTGTGGAGAAGCCCAAACAAAGGGCCAAGGTGAATGGTCATGCAGTGTGGAGAGAAAGGCACATAGAAACACTTACCACCCCTACACCACCCAAGTTGGGTGTGAGAGGGAACACACCTCCTAGGCACTAGGTGCATTGAGGTGCACATGGAGAGGGGGAGCTTACTACATGTTCATTCTTGCCCCCAGACAGACTTTGTTGATTGTAGAAGAGTGTAAGTGCTTGGAATCATCAGGTGAATGGTATAGCTCCTTGTGTTATTGCATCTTGGTGGAGAAGACATCAGGTGAGCAATGTTATGTTAATCAGAGTATGGCAGCTAAAAATACTTCTTTGCATTAATATGTTATCAGAAATAATTACTACAGTCATCCATGACAGTGTCATAGTGTGGCCTTCTTTGCACCTGTGATATGGGGAGTTGTACTATTTTTATTTGATTGCAGAGGAGAAGAAAATTAATAACTTGTGGTTGTTGTTGAGTGCTGCAGATGTTTGTTTTTTATTGGAGTGAGGGGGAGCGGTGTGTATTTGTTATATCTTTTTGCTCCTGATGATAGACTCAAGGAGAGTCCTTTGGTATTTATATGATGAATGGTATATGCTTGTTATTCTTCCTCTCCTTATGTTGGACTCAAGGGGAGTCCTGTGATGTTTTTATATGTTGATATAATGGTTTATTATTTTTTTTTGGGCCCATAGGATTGGAAAGATGCGATGGGCACTGCTATGTGGCATATCCCTTTGTATTTGTTGTCAAAGGGGAGAAAGATCTCATGTGCAGAGTGAGTTGCCAACAATTCTAAAGGGGGAGATTGTTGGACTTTATGTTGTCATTGTTGGCAATTTGGCTGATGTGACAGTGTTTGTGAGCATACAGTCAAAGAAATCAGGAGAGAGAGTATCAATATAGGAGAGAGAGTGTCAATGTAGGAGAGAGAATGTCAGTGCAATGGCAAAGATGGAGCAACCTCGCATGTGTGCTCTACAATGTTCTACATGTGTTTCAGATGGCTTGTAGTGAGTTAAATGACATTCTACATCAAGTTTGATGAGAGAGAATGACTGTGGACCCCATTGGTGATGTGGCCGAGTTTCTGATGGTGCGACAGTATTCCTGAAGCTTTTCTGATCATGTTTATGTTTCTTGTGTTTCTGGTGTTGTGGCATTGAAGAGAGAAATTCAAGAGAGAGAATGAAGAGAGAGATTATAGAGAGAGAAACTGGAGAGAGAAATAGGAGAGAGAAAAAATGTGAGTGGGACCCACAGGTGTGGTGGCAAGGTGACATGCCAACATGGCAGCCCACGGCACTTGGCATGCATGCACGTAAAGTTTGAAGTCTAAATTCCTAAGTTTTATAGACTTTTAACTTTGGACCTATTTTTGGTGGATTTCGCAACAGGTTCATGGAAATCTGACAGTGGAAAGATGTAGAGCGTCGAGTTATCTTTCCAACACAACTTGAATCACTCAATTTCGATGTCGGATGAGAGAGATATCGCAGTTTCTGTCGGATCGCTCGAAAAAATCATTTTACAAGTTGTTTAGGGGCAATTTCGTTATTTCAAAAATTATTTAGGGGCAATTTCGGCATAAAAAGAGGAGAAGATGCAAGATCAGTGGCCAGATTGAAGCCACGATGCTCAAATCCGCATCTAATGGCCCAGATCAAGGCAGGTTCAAGTGCAGTGCAGCGGCAGCGTCAAGATTCTGTCGCGCGGGCTTTGATTGGCCGGTTGCATTATATTATAATGGATCGCAATCTATTGTATTAGTTCTTGATTCAATGTGGCGTGCTTTCGGTACAGCGGCGCGAAGATCCAGATCGTGCGGCCAATATTGAAGCCGATAGGATCTGACGCAACTTGTGCAGATCCAGTGGCTTACGGATCTTCCCGCCTTTAGAAGGCTTATCTGACGGTCCGTTTTGAAGATTCTGTCTCCGCCAATCAGATCGTGAAAGCGCATCGGCAGCACGGCTACGGTGCGGCACGGGTGCGTGGTTATAAAAGGAAATATTCCATTTTGAATCTTTTAGTTGGCTGAACTTCAAACTGCCATAACTTCTTCATCCGAGGTCCAAATCAGTCCATTCAAGTTGCAGTTTTCATATTTTTTTGATGCTCTATCTATTGGGCACCGTTGCGAGTCGAATTAGGGCTGAAAAAAAATCGAAAATAGGGTTTTGAAGCTTAACAAAGGGTTTTTCTAGCGTTTCGTACCTGTGGGAGTGATCAATCACCAACTACCTCTTCTCTGTGCATCAATGGAGTACTAAATCCCTATGAGAGGTCAGTAGAGCTTTTATTTTTATATTCATGGTGATTATGGGTTATGTGGCAGAGATTAGAAGCTTGTGAGCGAGGTGTGCTCTATGAATCGATCTCTATCATCATTGAAGACTGTTAGAGAGTACCTGAGGACAGTGTGAAGCTTTAGAGAGATTGTTGACCATTCGAAAGCATTGTTTGTGAGATTCTCAATTCCTTATCTATTTATGCTTTCAATTTATTGTATGCTAGCTTAGGTGCAAATTGTTGAATACCTAGCTAGTGGGGGAAAATTGTAAGGCAAATTTATAAGCCTAAAAAAAATTTGTTATTTGCTTCCCGTGGGTGCAGGTTAAGCGTGGTGTGCAGCGTGTGCTGAACACTGGTACTTGATACCTGAATTCCTGGCACATGTGTGCCCTCCTAATTTTATGCTGGGTAAATTGGGTGTATGTACTCCCTACAGTATAGACAGCAAAAAGAAGTGTATTGAGTATATACGGAGCCCGTTGGGCATTACTCCGTGGACAAGCCATCACACACTGTGTTGGTGAACCACGTATATCCTGTGTTGTGGACTGTCTTTATTTTTTTTATATATTTTTGAGTACGTGGAATGGCTTGCAGGATGGGTGTGCAAAAATCTGGTAGACCTGGCCACTGAGTGGTAGCGAAGAATATTTGCATGCACTTGTGTGTGTGTGAAAAGTTAGGTCTCCATCAGCTCTGGGCAGCAATAAATAATTAAGAAAAAATTTCAGACACTGATTCACCCCCCCTCTCAGTGTCATATCAAGTTCATCAGTCCGAGTTCTCATTATTTATCTCTCTCTCTCTCTCTCCCTCTCCCTCTCTCCCTCTCTCTCCTTTGTTTCATAGTCTCTGTTAGTACTGGTCATGATTACTTGTTTTCCTGAGTCAGATCGTTGAAACTCAGGAGAAATGAAGGTCTGTTTTCTATGTTTGCCCCAAGTTCAGTTCATAAGTTTCATTTAATTGATTCTTACTATTTTGAAGTAGATATAAACTAGTTATTTGATGAATTTTGAGTTTTTTTTTGCTGTTCTTCAAATCTAATTGGATCTTAAGATCTGTTGACACTGTTGTCCCTTTTGTTACAGAAATGGATGGTGTTCAAGGTAGAAATATGTAACCAAAGTAAGAAAATAGTCACTAAGTGCCTGTATGGTAACATTCTTGGCAACATTCTGACTCTAGTTCCATGGATCTTGCTCTGGGGTCATTTTTGAGCTCCCATTTTTTTCCAAAGCTGATTGAGAGCTGAAACCTATTTGGTAAAAATTAATCTGGAATTGATTCCAGAGCTCATTGAGAGCAGGATACTGTTTGGTAAACACTAATCGGGAATAAAAAATTTGGCCTAAAGTATTACTATGATTGCCATTAAGCCATTAATATGTATGTATTTTTGCTAAAATTTAGATTTTTCCAAATTAATTAACATTGTCTTCACAAAGCATGGAATTGATTAATATTGTCTTCAAAACCAGTAGTTGTCTTCAAAACCAATAATTCATGTACAATTTTTTGTATCGGTCTTACTAACAAAGTGTTAAATAGATTAACACTGTCTTCAATACATAATACATCCTAACTGATGTATAAATAACAAAATCATTCCCGAAAGCAGCATCCACTGGTTCTTCCTCCGGATCCAAATATTACATTGAGCTTGTTCCATTGTGGATTTCCATATTTTATGTACTTTGTCCAACCTGAATTTTCCTGAAACCCATAATGAAAATTTTTGTTATTACTTCATTTGATTTCGGAAACTACTCCAAGTATATGGTGACGTATTACCTTCAGTTGTTTGTCGCAAACTTCTTCGGTAATAACTACAATCCCATTTTCAGCGCACCATCCAAAAATACATTACAATCTCAATGATTGATTGAGCTCATGATTGATAAGAGGGAACAAGTCTAGAATATGCTTTATTATACATAAAAACCTAAATTAGTAATATAAATAACATAAGCTAAATAAGAAAAATACAAACCATCTCGAGACCTTGCTGTTTTTTTTTTCCAGCTCTCTGCGCATCAACAGTTGAAACAGGTTTGAAGTTCAGATTAAGCTTAAAAATTAAAAAGATAAAAGATAGTCTAGATTTAGGCTTCCGGTTGCCTAAAAAGATAGTCCATTGAGTCAAACTATTATTTACTCTTATTTTGTTACAACCACCCTTCCCTATCCAGAACTTCCCCAATTCTTAACCTTTTTGAGAATTTGATATCAAACTATATCCTCATGAAGAAGGTCCATAATATCTAAATCGGACCTTAGGCTTGGCATACAAAAACAATGGATGGAGTTCTTAGTTACATACTTGCACCCCCAAGAGGTTTCTAGAGGATGCAACAGCATATGTAAGGCCGTAGAAGATTTATCAAACACTGACATGAGATCAGTCTGAAACTTGGAAGTGATTGTGTAATTGGAATATGATTCATCAACAAAGTCAAAAGTGTGAGAGCTTTGCTAATCCAGAAAAAGAATAATAGTAAAAAAAAATGAACTGAATGGCTTCTTCCAGAATTTTTCTACAGATTTTCTGTTGGTTTGATTGATCACCCACAAACACATTTCATGTAAGAAGAAAAACAACTAATACAGAATGTCAATTTGAAAGCAGAAATTTCAATATACTCTTTACTGTCCTATCTATACTCTTTCACATTTTTCCTTATCTTCCCACGCTCACAGTTTCACCAGTCCCTCTGTCTATATTTGTAGATAGCGATGATGGCACTAATGAAGTATCGACAACCACCTCCCTATGGTGTAATTTACCCTACTATTAGGAAAGCTTAGCCCTGGAATACAAGAATGTGTGGGAGACAAACCCACTATATAGTAGACATTGAAGTGAACAAAAGATTAGAATATTCCATGCATATAATGAAAATGAGACTTGGTTCACAATCTCAAACATATAATCCTACTGAGAGTAGGAAAGGAAAGCTGCAGTTTTCAATGGGTAGGTCTATGGGGTATTAGATCAGAATATAGGACTGTAATAACAACCAAATCAAGAATAACTAGAGGCCAGAAAACAGAGATGTAAACCAAGTTTCAGAAATCAGATCTGCAGACTTCAATGGACCTTGATCCCAATATTCACACAGAAAAAATATTCACACACATATATAAACAAAGAAACAACGCATAAACAAAAAGGACTTTTGGAGTTCAGTGTTGACGTTACCTTGGTCTCTATGACAACTTGGGAATGGAGCAACAAGATCCTAGAAATTGGTAGCAAGCAATGGTTAAGGAAAATCATCATTTTTGGGACTCAATTTCACATCCCTTCAAGTATACATCAAATTAAAAGACCAAAATGGAACTTTTCAGAATTGAACGATGCAATAAACTCAAAAACGATTGAACCCTGAAGATATAACCCTAGAAATCCACAATGCCGCTGAAATTTTTTGGAAAGTCTTGCTCTGGAATTTGACTGGAATGCCTAAACAAACGCTAAACCCCATTAATCCTATTCAACATTCTCAGGAGAAGAGAGAGAGAGAGAGAGAGAGAGAGAGAGAGAGAGAGAGAGAGAGAGAGAGAGAGAGAGAGAGAGAGAGGGAGGGAGGGAGGGAGGAAGAGAAACAGAGAGTGCGAGAGAGAGGAAGTAGATGGAGGGACTAACCCGCTATTGAGCGCATAGGAGAAGATGAACGCTCGACCAAAAGGAGAAAACACGGACTTCGTTCAAGCAAACGGAAAAACACGGGAATCCAATAATTAAAATGAGAGTCAGGTCTAGTCGACTCCCATCTTTTGACTTTCATTTTTGGCTCTGGATCCGTAAAAGCAAGTATTGCCACCTATTGGCATTGCCACCTTTGGCATTGCCATCAGCAGGGCCCAATAGAGATTAAAAGTTGTAAGATTATTGTTGCTTATAAATTCCACTTTCGGCATTGTCATTAGCAGAAAATATAAACAGCAATAAAGAAAATACTATAGCTCATCAATTGAATCTGTATCTTGGATGCCCAGAGGCATCCCACACTGCCTCTCTAGCAGTAATAGAGGGACAACTAGACCACATACAAGTAATCTACAATTTAGCATTGTGTCTAGCTAAGATGTTAGCTACTATATTGGTTTCTCTAAAGCAGTGAGTAAACCTCCATTGCGATGATGCTAAAAAGCATAGTTAGAATCCGCATCCTCTCCTCCCAGTCATTCTAGAAGGACAGCGGCAACCTCCCTCCAATGGCCACCACATGGCTCTCGGTGAATCCTAGACCCATGTGCGAGCCGACACCTAGCCGACAAGCCAAGCTGACAGGGGTTGTCGGCTAGGACGTGGGTCTTGGACTCACCCGAGAACCACGTGGTAGCCATCCGAAGCAGGCTGCCGCTGTTGGACTTTATGTTGTCATTGTTGGTAACTTGGCAGATGTGACATTGTTTGTGAGCATTCAGTCAGAGAAATGAGGAGAGAGAGAGAGAGAGAGAGAGTGTTGTGTTAATGCAGTGGCACAGATGTAGCAACATCATATACGTGTTCTACAATGTTCTACAACTTTCAACTGGTGATTGAGAAGGATTAAAGTGATTAGAAGGGGATTCTACACTGAGTTTAATGAGAGAGACTGACTATAGGCCCCACTAATAGTGTGACAGTGTTTTCATTGGTATGGTAGTGTTTCTAAAGTTTTTTTGATAATGTTCATGTTTCTCATGTTTATGGTGTTGTGGCATTGAAGAGAGAAATTCAAGAGAGAGAAAGATGTGAGAGAACCAGAAGAGAGAGAAAATAGGAGAGAGAAAATGGCAGTGGGACCCATTGTGCCTAGGTGGCATGCCACCATGGCAACTAGCCTGGCCAAGGGCCGGAGCACCACAGTGGCAGCCAGCCACATGGGCAGACCAAGGCCACAGCAGCACCATGGCATGCCTCAGTCGCATGCTAGGCAGCAGCAATGGCACACCATGGCATGCCTTGCAGCAGTAGGCCCGCAAGTAGCAAAGCCCGCAGGCCCACTGCCGCATGCCCATGCGCATGGTCCTGCCTCCCCCCCCGAGTTAGCCCTCGATGTGTTTGACAAAATTTCTAGAGAGAGAGTGAGCAAAGGGTTTGAAAGAAGTTCTCTCGGGAACCAATCCTCTACAGGGTTTTGTAAATCAAATTTTGGTTACAGAGGTCATTAGAGGTGTTGTGGAGGGCATTTTCTTTAAGATGGATAGGACAAGATGCAAGATCAGCGGCCAGACTGAAGCCACGATGCTCAGATCCTCATCTGATGGCTCAGATTAAGGCGGGCTCAAGTGTAGTGCGGCGACAATGTCAAGATTCCATCGTGTGTCTTGCTATTGGCCGATTGCAACATAATGTGTTGCGTCGCACCGCATGAAGAAGGTCATGTGATTTGGTGTGATGCACGTGCAGCATCATGGCGGATCAGATCTAGATCCAACGGTCTACCTGATCTCCGATGGTGCCTCACGCTAATTATCCAAATCCAAAGGTCGGCATCAAATCCCGCCTTTTGAAGGCTCATCCGATGGTTCCTACCGAATATCCTCTGAGCGCCAATCACATCTCCACAACGCTTAAGGAGGCGGTGCTCCAGTGCTGCGCGGGAGCATGGGAATGACTTAGAAGATGCTTTTTGGAATTATCTGATTGGTCGAACTTCAAACCGACATAACTTCCTCATCTTAGCTCCAAATCGGACGATTCAAGTTGCAGTTTCCATATTTCTGGATTTTCTACCTATTGGGCATTGTTGGGAGTCGTAAAAACTCTAAGAAAAATTGAAAAGAGCATTTTGAAGGCAGACAGAAGGTTTTCTAGGGTTTTATGCCATGTGGGAGTGATTAATCACCAACTACCTCTTCTCTGTGCATCAATGGAGTGCTAAATCCCTATGAGAGGTCAGTAAAGCTTTTATTTTCACATTTATGGTGATTATGGGTTATGTGGAAGAGATTAGAAGCCTGTGAGCGAGGTATGCTCTGTGAGTCGATCTCTATCAATATTGAAGGCTGTTAAAGAATTCCTAAGAGCAGTGTGAAGCTTCAAAGAGATTGTTGGCCATTCGAAAGCAGTTGTGAAAATTTTCAATTCCCTATCTACTTATTACTTTGAATATATTGTTTGCTAGCGTAGGTCAAAATTGTTGAATGCCTAGCTAGTGGGGGAAAAATTGTAAGGCATTGTTATAAGTTTAAAAAATTATTATTTGCTTCCCTTGGGAGTGGGTTAAGCATAATGTGTGTAGTGGGTGCTGAACACTGGCTATTAGGTTGAATCTTGGCGTTGTTACGCTGTCTCGATTTTATGCTAAGAAAACCTAGGGTTAATATCATTGTCTTGTTAAAGATGAAAAAAACTGAGTATTGAGTAAATACAGAGCCCGTTGGGCATTACTCCTTGGACTAGCCATCACACACTGTGATGGTGAACCACGTAATATCCTGTGTTCATTGTTCTTTTCTAGTATATTTTGGAGTGCGTGGAATGGCTTGCAGGATGGGTGTGCAAATCTGGTAGGCCTGGCCACTGAGTGGTAGTGAGGTAGATTTGCATACACTTGTGTGTGTGTAAAGAATTAGATCTCCATCAGCTCTTGGCAGCAGTGAAATAATCAGTGAAAAATTTCAGACACTGATTCACCCCCCCTCTCAATGTCATATCAAGTTTATCAGTCGCGTCCTCCCAGAATGACTGGGAGGAGACGATGTGACTCCAGCATAGTTATGCATGTGTATATGTAAAGAAAGCAAGGAAGCTATTCTAAGAAAGCATAAGACTCGGCATAAAGCCATTACAAAGTTACTTTCTTGTCAGGATTTGGAGCCTAAGAACACTTCCCTCTCGACCCTCATCTAGGGTTTACCACAGGTATTGCCTTGTATAATTCTCCAATTAATTTTTATTATTAGTTTATTTCTATAAATTTATATATTAACTTTCTATTATCTGTGTTTCTCGAATTCTTACACCCTTTTGAAGATTGATCCATTCTAACAAAATTTTATAGCCACCTAAATGTGGGAAATATTACAGAGGAACTGAACAGAAGAGAAAACTAAAGTCAACAAAGAAGAAATTTACACATAATAAGAATTATTAATTATTAATTATTATTATTATTATTATTATTATTATTATTATTATTATTATTATTATTATTATTATTATTATTTTTTGAGTTTCCGTAAACAAAACACATAATGAGATACTGCTATAACAAAACACATATTGAGATACTGCTATAACAACAGTTGTATTAAACATAAACAACACTGCTAACACTCAACTAAGAAGACTCCTCTAGAAGATCCGAGGAGGGAGAGGTGGAATAAGAGAAATATATGTAATACAATACACAGTACTAACAGAGGGAGGAACTGGCTATATAACATATGAAAGTAGAATTTGAGAGAAGATTTCGATTTGGGTATTATTCCCACAGGAAAATATTCTTTTCTTTTGACAAAAGATGGAATAAGGTGGGATGTGAAACTGCAAGACAGAGGGGGTTTTCTTCTGCCTACAAGTGTGGAATAACCTTCTGAATTGTAGTGTAGCATTCTAGTCTTATTAATAAAGACTTAGACAGATGTATACTATAATCTTAGCCCACATGTAGTTTTGTAGGATACATCAGTCTGCCACTTAAGTTTGATATCAATCAACTTAGTGTAAAGTTTCACATACTAAAATTGATTATAAGTTTAGCCTACATGTAGATTATAATTAATTTTAGTGTGTTACTGATTATTGACGTGGGTTGATATCAGTGTATAGTAGTATGCCATAAATCTAAACTTTCTTTTTGTTAATATGTTTGCGGCATTAAATAATAACCAGATTAGTCTCCCAATGCTTAATAGGGAAAATTATTCAGATTGAAAACATAAGATTTATTTGACCTTAGAGTGCATGGATTTGGACTTGGTGCTCCGTGTGAAAGAACCCGCTGCTTTTACGGATTTCAGTACGCCAATCCAAATTGCTCACTATGATAAGTGGGAGTTGTTTAACCACTTGAGCATAAATTTTGTCATGAACAATATCGAAAAGAGCATTAAAAGATTAATTTCTGAATGTAAGAAGGTTACTGACTACATGAATGCAATTGATGCTCATTTTGTGAGTTCAAATAAAATATTGGTTAGCACTCTAATGGATGAATCAGACTTATTTAAAAACAATGGTAGGATAAATGTGTGTGATCACATCACGCACATGAGGGATGTCTCAGCTCAGAGAACTTTGATTTATTATGAATCAAATTTTATTGATTCTCATTCAAATAACTGGTGGATTGATTTTGGGTCAACAATCCAGGTGACCAATACCTTGCAAGGCTTTCTGCAGACAAGGCTTCCGAAAGAAAATCAGAGACACGTCTATTCAGGAAATCGGATACAGTCTCAAGTGGAAGCTGTAGGGGTCTACAGATTAGTTTTGCAGTCTGGTTTTGTGTTGGATTTAAAAGATACATTCTATGTCCCATCATTTGCTAAGAACCTAGTTTCTGTCTCCAGATTAACACTTTCAGGTTATGTGTTTGAATTTTCTGGTTCAGTCATAAAGTTAATAAAGGACGATGTAATAATTGGTTCAGGTTCTTTAATTGATGGTTTGTTTCTTTTAAATTTAGATCCAACATATGAAAGTAATTTACTTTCTGTTAATAATATTGGCATAAATAGAATGAATGTGAATGAGAAGTCTTTTAAATTATGGCACCTTAGATTATGTCACATATCTAGTGACAGAATCAAAATATTAGTGAATGATGGAGTACTTGAGACTCTAGATTTCTCTGACTTGGGGGTTTGTGTGGACTGCATCAAGGGGAAGCAGACCAACAAAACCAAGAAAGACGCCAGAAGATCAACTGAAATTTTGAAAATCATAGATACGGATATCTGTGGACCTTTTTCCCACTCCCTGTTTGAATGGTCAGAGATACTTTATCTCCTTCATAGACGACCACTCACGATTCATGTATCTCTATCATCTAGTTCATAAAGAAGAGGTACTAGATGCTTTTAAGAACTTCAAGATAGAAGTAGAGAAACAGACTAGGAAGGTGATCAAGATCGTGAGATTAGATAGAGATGATGAATACTATGGTAGAACCACAGAACAAGGTTAAAGAAGTGGTCCCTTTACATGATATCTTCAAGAGCAAGGTATTATAGCCCAATATACCATGCCTGGATCTCCGGATCAAAATGGTGTTGCTGAAAGAAGGAATCATACATTATTGGACATTGTCAGAAGTATGATAAGCAATTCATGTTTGCCTCTGAAGTTGTGGAGTGAAGCTCTAAAGACTGTGGTATATATCTTGAACAGGGTTTCATCCAAGTCGGTTCCTAAGACTCCTTTTGAGTTGTGGAATGGATGGAAACCCAGTTTGAAGCATACTCGCATATGGGGCTGTAAAGTCGAAATAAGAGTCTACAATCCACACCTTCAGAAGCTAGACCCTAGAAAAGTCAGTGGATATTTCATTGGCTATTCTGAAAGATCTAAGGGTTACAAGTTTTAATGTCCCTCATATACCCTTTCCAATGTAGAGTCGAAAGTTGCTAAATTTCTAGAGGATGGCAAAAATAGTGGGAGTATACAAGGTCAAAACATTGAGTTCCATAAACAAGATGTCTCGACAATCCCTTCCACATCTAGTGGTTAGGGTTTTATCCCTTTACCAGTGATACCTGTGGTTCATGAGCAACCAAAAACTCATGATGAAATACCACACCAAGGTGTACCATATCAAGATACACCACATTAAGAGACAATTGTCGTTGAACTTGTGGCTCCTAAGCCACAAGTTTTGAGGAGGTCCTCGAGAGAAAGAAAGTAAAAAATTTCTTCAGATTATCAGCTATATTTCAAAGACTGTGGGAATGATATTGGAATAAATGAAGATCCAACATCATTTGCACAGGCTATTCATAGCAAGGATTCCATTTTATGGTATGATGCCATGAAGGAGGAAATGGAATTCATGTCAAAGAATCAAGTGTAGGAACTTGTAGAATTACCTAAGGGCACCTCCCTTGTGGGGTGCAAGTGGGTTTTCAAGACCAAAACCAACTCACACGATAATATCGAAAGATACAAGGCCGACTGGTGGCAAAAGGTTTTAATCAGAAGGCTGAAATTGATTATAAAGAAACCTTTTCTCCGGTATCTAGGAATGATTCTTTGAGAATCATCATGGCACTGGTGGCTCACTATGATCTTGAGTTACACCAGATGGATGTCAAGATGGCATTTCTAAATGATGATTTAGAGGAGGAGGTATACATGAGTCAACCTGAAGGTTTTATTTTGGATAAAAGAGGTCATTTAGTATGCAAGCTTAAGAGGTCCATATATGGATTGAAACAAGCTTCCCGATAGTGGTATTTAAAGTTTGATAGCACGATCACTTCCTACGGCTTTGTGGAGAATCGAGCTAATTAATGCATTTACATAAAGATCAAGGGAACTAGTTTCACCATACTAGTGTTGTATGTAGATGACATTCTCTTAGCTAGCAATGATCTAGGGATATTACATGGGACGAAACATTTCTTGTCCAAAACTTTGACATGAAGGATATGGTTGAAGCCTCCTATGTCTTAGGCATAGAGATTCACAAGGACAGGTCTCTTAAGACCTTAGGACTGTCCCAAAAAGGTTACATTTACAAAGTTTTGAAAAGGTTCAAGATGAAACAATGCTCATTAAGTGTAACACCTGTAATTAAAGGCGACAGACTTAGGGGGTGTTTGGTAACACTCCAGAAGTTGGATTCTGACTTCTGGAGCATAAATAGAGTAGAAGCCTGTTTGGTAACCCGGTTCGAACTTCTGGAGAATCCATGAATGAACCGGCTCCAAATGAGCTCTAGAATCTAATTTTTTGGAGCATCAAATAGATGCTTTTCGACTTCAGAGCACAATTTTGGAGTAAAAATACCCCACACCACTACTACCACCAACTACCACTACCACCACCACAACCACCAGCCACCAACCACCACCCATCACCACCACCACCCTCCACCACCCACTGCCGCCACCACCACCACCACCACTACACTGCCACCACCCACCGCCACCTACCATCGCTACCACCACTAGCCACCGGTCACCAACCACTGCCACTTACCATCGCCACCACCACCAGCCACCAACCACCGCCACCACCACTTACCACCACCACCAACTATCACCCACCACCACTACTCCCCGTCGCCATCACCACCAACCACCCACCATCGCCACCACCATCCACTACCACCCACTGCCACCTACTATCGCCACTACCACCAACCACCAACCACCACCACCACCACCCACCACCACCACCCACTACCACCACCAACTATCACCCACCACCACCACCCCCCGTCGCCACCACCACCAACCAACCACCACCGCCACCACCATCCACCACCAACCATCGCCACCTACCATCGCCACCACCACTAGCCACCAACCATCGCCACCACCACCCACCACCTCTACCAACTATCACCCACCACCACCGCCACCACCATCCATTACCACCCACCACCACCGCCACCCTTCACCACCACCTCCCACACACCACCACCGTCACCAACCATCACCATTCACCACTAGTGCCACCATCCACCACCCACCAACACCATTTTGGAGTTCATGACTAAATTAGGTTAACAAACATGTTTCTACTCCTATATACTCCTGAATCCTTTTGAAGTTGGAGTAGAAATTTGAACCAGAAGTAAGAATCCCAGAGTTGAAGTTTTAACAAACAGCGAGCAATGTTCGAAGACCAATCTGGAACAACAAGCTATGCAAAATATTCCCTATGCATTAGCAGTAGGTAGTTTAATGTGTGCTCAGGTCTGTACCAGGCCTGACATCACATTTTTAGTGGGAGTTTAGAAAGATTTTGAAAGAACCCTGGTGGTTTACCACATTGGACACCACCGAAGAAAGTACTGAGGTACCTACATGGCACCAAAGATCACTTGCTTACATATAGGCATGTTGGTGATTTGGAGCTAATTGACTACTCAGATTCGGATTATGCTGGATGTGGAGATATAAGAAAGTCTACTTCAAGCTTCATTTTTGTTAACTGGAAGAGCAGTGTCTTGGCACAACGTAAAGCAACCTAAGACAACCTCTTCTACTATGGAAGCTGAAGTGGTGGCATGTTATGAAGCAATTTCTCAGGCATCTTTGTTGAGACAGTTTGTCATAGATTTGAAGGTCATAAGTTCAATTGAAAGACCTATAAAGATCTACTGTGGTAATACTACAACAGTACGTTTCTCTAACAACACATGCTCAGTGAGTCACTATCGACACATTGAGATAAAGGACTTTGTTGTTAAAGAAAAAAGGTTCGAGATCATCGTATTTAAATAAAACATATTTGCACTGATGATATGATAGTAGATCCTTTCACCAAAGGCCTTTTGCCCAAGGTGTATGTAGTTCACGTGGATCGTATGTAACTATGTAGATCATTAAGTGGCTAAATGTTTTATCGTGACATTGCAATGTAAAGTTTGATGATTCGAAATAAAGTTATTTTATTTTTTTTAATCATTTATTTGGTTGTATACATAAAGTTTTGTAATGACAGATGCCTATAAAGTTTTCTAGGCAATAAAGTTTGACCCTTGAATTGATTGTTGAATTGATTCTATAAAGCAGAGTAGTCACAATTGAGGTTCATTGTAGAATAAACGATCTAATGTAATACATGGAAGGAAGTGTTTCCATTGTACTCTAATACTGGGACATGCACCGCCATGATTCATGGTTGGGAGTTTTATTGTGAACATAAAGAACAAGTCCATAAAGAATGATCCGAAAATTATTGTATGGTCATACATCATGTTAATAACCATAAAGTGGTTTGCCATGTGGCAATATGGGCCAAGTGGGAAAATGTAAGTCGGGTGGCCCACATGCCACCTGGCCCCACCTAAGTTGGATGATTAACATTAGGATCCTGTGACATGTGACACCTAGATCGCCGTCGATCCTTGATGGGAGGAGACGATTGATCCATAAATAATCCAAGGATGAGGTCCTGTGCATACTTATGCAATCTAAGAATTTCCATTACGTTTTCTTTATCTGAGAATAAGGAGTACACAAGAAACCCTATCCCCTTCTTCTCTCTTCACTCTTGTAACAGAGATAAGGAGCACAAAGGAGTACCAGTAAAGCGGTTGGACAACAATGGCAGGAGTCGATCCATTAAGATGTATTTTACATTGTTTAATTCCGCATTCTGTTATACCTCTCTACATGATGGGGATTCGTATATTTGAGACTCCTCCAACCTCTACTGAAGAACCTCATCATCGGACACAGTGGAAAAGCATAGTCGAAAGGGGAATGGTGTTAAAGATGATAAAATGGCGAGAGGAGAGAGAAAGATGTTAGTGAAATGGAAGGTTATGTTAGACATTTCAATAGGTAAGTAGTTTTGTTGTTTTAAATTAGTAGAGGGTAAAATCATCTAATTACCTAAGCTGATAAAACTTCTACTTCTGGATTCTGGATTCTGGTTCAAATTTGGATTCTACTCCAAGCTACTCTAGGATTATTTTGGAGTAGAAACTTGTTTGATAACGCAATTTTGAAATAGATTTTAGAGCATCTTTGGATTAGAAACATGTTTGATAACACACTATCCCTCCAATCGAAGTCTAGAAAAACAGTCGTAGTAGTGGTGGTGGGCGGTGGTGTTGGTGGTGGTGGTGGAGGCGGCGGCGGTGGTGGTGGTAAAGGTGGCGGCGACTATGGTGGTGGTGGTGGCGGTGGTGGTTGTGGTGGTGGTGGTGGTGGTTGTGGGTGGTGGTTGTGGTGGTGGTTGTGGTGGTGGTTGTGGTAGTGGTGGTGGTGGTGGGTGGTGGGCGGTGGTGTTGGTGGTGGTGGTGGAGGCAGCGGCGGTGGTGGTGTTGGTGGTGGTGGTACAGGTGGCGACGGTGGTGGTGGTGCTGGTGGCGGTAGTGGTGGTTGTGGTGGTGGTGGTGGTGGTTGTGGTGGTGGTGGTTGTGGTGGTGGTGGTGGTTGTGGTGGTGGTGGTGGTGGTGGTGGGTGATGGGCGGTGGTGTTGGTGGTGGTGGTGGAGGCGACGGTGGTGGTGGTAGAGGTGGTGGTGGTAGAGGTGGCGGTGACAGTGGTGGTGGTGGTGGCGGTGGTGGTGCTTGGTGGTCTTTGGTGGAGGCGGCGGCGGTGGTGGTAGTGGTGGTGGTGGTAGAGGTGGCGGCGGCGGTGGTGGTGGTGGTGGCGGTGGTGGTGGTTGTGGAGGTGGTGGTGGTGGTTGTGGTGGTGATGGAGGCGGCGGCGGCGGTGGTGGTGGTGGTGGTGGTAGTGGTGGTGGTGGTAGAGGTGGCAGCGGCGGTGGTGGTGGTGGTGGTGGTGGTGGTGGTGGTGGTGGTTGTGGTTGTGGTGGTGGTGGTGGTGGTGGTCAAGTGATAGTCATGTGAGTGTCGATTTTTTTTTTCTCTTAAAAAGTTGATCCAACGACTTGGAGCAAGTATTTATGACTCCAAAATTTTTGGATTACAGGTTATTACGAATCCGGTTCACTCTGTGGGAGTTGGAATCTAACTGGACTTATCAAACGTGCTTCTACTCCAAAATGGCTCCCTGGGAGCCAGAATCCATAGAATCCAGAAGCAGAAGTTTTATCAAACGGGCCCTAAACACACTATATTGACTCCATCTATGTAAACATGGGATCCACATCCTCTCCTGCCTGAGTTTGGGCAGGAGAGTTGGCGGCCTGGATGGATGGCCGCCACCTAGTTCTCGGGTGGATCCAAGCTCTTCATCCGAGCTGACATCCCTGTCGGCTCAGCTTGTCGGCTCGGGTGTCAGTTCAGATGGAGGGTTCGAATTCACTCGAGAGCCAGGTGGCGACCATCCATCTAGGCCGCCAATTCTCCTGCCCAAACTAGGCGGGATCGGAGATGTGGATCCAAAAGTTGTGGCATTAAGGGTTACAAGTTTTACTGTCCCTCATATATCTTTACCATTGTAGAGTCGAAAGTAGCTAAATTTCTAGAGGATGACGACAACAGTAGGAGTATACAAGGTCAAAACATTGAGTTCCATAAACAAGATGTCTCGACAATCCCTTCCACATCTAGTGGTCAGGGTTTTATCCCTTTACCAGTGGTACCTGTGGTTCATGAGCAACCACAAGCTCATGATGAAATACCACATCAAGGTGTACCACATCAAGATACACCACATTAAGAGACAGTTGTCGCTGAACCTGTGGCTCCTAAGCCACAAGTTTTGAGGAGGTCCTCGAGAGAAAGAAAGTCAAAAATTTCTTCATATTATCAGCTATATTTCAAAGATTGTGGGAATGATATTGGAATAAATGAAGATCCAACATCATTTGCACAGGCTGTTCATAGCAAGGATTCTATTTTAAGGTATGATGCCATGAAGGAAGAAATGAAATCCATGTCAAAGAATCAAGTGTAGGAACTTGTAGAATTACCTAAGGGCACCTCCCCTGTGGGGTGTAAGTGGGTTTTCAAGACCAAAACCAACTCACACAGTAATATCGAAAGATACAAGGCCGACTGGTGGCAAAAGGTTTTAATCAGAAGGCTGAAATTGATTATAAAGAAACCTTTTCTCCGGTATCTAGGAATGATTCTTTGATAATCATCATGGCACTGGTGGCTCACTATGATCTTGAGTTACACCAGATGGATGTCAAGATGGCATTTCTAATGATTTAGAGGAGGAGGTATACATGAGTCAACCTGAATGTTTTATTTCAGATAAAAGAGGTCATTTAGTATGCAAGCTTAAGAGGTCCATATATGGATTGAAACAAGCTTCCCGATAGTGGTATTTGAAGTTTGATAGCACGATCACTTCCTACGGCTTTGTGGAGAATCGAGCTGATCAATGCATTTACATAAAGATCAAGGGAACTAGTTTCACCATACTAGTGTTGTATGTAGATGACATTCTCTTAGCTAGCAATGATCTAGGGATGTTACATGGGACCAAACATTTCTTGCCCAAAACTTTGACATGAAGGATATGGGTGAAGCCTCCTATGTCTTAGGCATAGAGATTCACAGGGACAGGTCTCTTAAGACCTTAGAACTGTCCCAAAAATGTTACATTCACAAAGTTTTGAAAAGGTTCAAGATGAAACAATGCTAATTAAGTGTAACACCTGTAATTAAAGCCGACAGACTTAGTCTGGAGCAATGTTCGAAGACCAATCTGTAACAGCAAGCTATGCAAAATATTCCCTATGCATTAGTAGTAGGCAGTTTAATGTGTGCTCAGGTCTGTACCAGGCTTGACATCACATTTTTAGTGGGAGATTTAGAAAGGTTTTGAAAGAACCCTGATGGTTTACCACATTGGACAGCATCGAAGAAAGTACTGAGGTACCTGCAGGGCACCAAAGATCACTTGCTTCCATATAGGCATGTTGGTGATTTGGAGCTAATCGACTACTCAGATTCGGATTATGCTGGATGTGGAGATATAAGAAAGTCTACTTCGAGCTTCATTTATGTTAGCTGGAGGAGCAGTGTCTTGGCGCAATGTAAAGCAACCTAAGACAGCTTCTTCTACTATGGAAGCTGAAGTGGTGGCATGCTATGAAGCAATTTCTCAGACATCTTTGTTGAGACAGTTTGTCATAGATTTGAAGGTCATAAGTTTAATTGAAAGACCTATAAAGATCTACTGTGGTAATACTACAACAGTACGTTTCTCTAACAACACATGCTCAGTGAGTCGATGTCGACACATTGAGATAAATGACTTTGTTGTTAAAGAAAAAGGTTCGAGATCATTGTATTTAAATAAAACATATTTGCACTGATGATATGATAGTAGATCCTTTCACCAAAGGCCTTTTGCCCAAGGTGTATGTAGTTCACGTGGATCGTATGTAACTATGTAGATCATTAAGTGGCTAAATGTTTTATTGTGACATTGCAATGCAAAGTTTGATGATTTCGAAATAAAGTTATTTTATTTTTTCTATCATTTATTTGGTTGTATACATAAAGTTTTGTAATGACAGATGCCTATAAAGTTTTCTAGGCAATAAAGTTTGACCCTTGAATCTATTGTTGAATTGATTTTATAAAGCAGGGTAGTCACAGTTGAGGTTCATTGTAAAATAAACGATCTATTGTAATACATGGAAGGAAGTGTTTTCATTGTACTCTAATACTGGGACATGTACCGTCATGATCCATGGGTTGGGAGTTTTATTGTGAACATAAAGAACAAGTCCATAAAGAATGATCCGAAAATTATTGTATGGTCATACATCATGTTAATAACCATAAAGTGGCTTGCCATGTGGCAATATGGGCCAAGTGGGAGAATGTAAGTCGGGTAGCCCACATGCCACCTGGCCCCACCTAAGTTGGATGATTAACATTAGGATCCTGTGACATGTGGCACCCAGATCACCGTCGATCCTTGATGGGAGGAGACGATTGATCCATCAATAATCCAAGGGTGAGGTCCTGTGCATACTTATGCAATCTAAGAATTTTCATTACGTTCTCTTTGTTTGAGAATAAGGAGTGCACAGAAATCCTATCCCCTTCTTCTCTCTTCACTCTTGTAACAGAGATAAGGAATACAAAGGAGTACCAGTAAAGCGGTTGGATAGCAATGGCAGGAGTCGATCCATCAAGAGGTATTTTACATTGTTTAATTCTGCATTCAGTTTTACCTCTCTACATGGTGGGGATTCTTATATTTGAGAATCCTCCAACCTCTGCTGAAGAACCTCATCATCGGATACAGTGGAAAAGCATAGTCGAAAGGGGAATGGTGGTAAAGATGATAAAATGGCAAGAGGAGAGAGAAAGATGTTAATGAAATGGAAGGTTATGTTAGACATTTCAATAGGTAAGTAGTTTTGTTGTTTTAAATTAGTAGAGGGTAAAATCATCTAATTAGCTAATCTACTTAACACATCCTTAGTTGAATGTTGAGGAGGTTGTCATTGTTTGAATGTTTTGGAAGTACTTGAATTAAGTGTGAACTATGGAGAAAGAAGGAGTAAATTTCCCAAATATAAGATATTAAGCCTGTCTCTTTCTCTTTTTTATATTTCTTGAGCCTTTGACTCACCAAAACACGCTATATTGACTCCATCTATGTAAACATGGGATCCACATCCTCTCCCGCCTGAGTTTGGGAGGGAGAGTTGGCGGCCTGGATAGATGGTCGCCACCTGGCTCTCGGGTGGATCCGAGCCCTTCATCCGAGTCGACATCCCTGTCAGCTCATCTTGTCGGCTCGGGTGTCAGCTCAGATGGAGGACTCGGATTCACCCAAGAACCAGGTGGCGACCATCCATCTGGACCGCCAACTCTCCCGCCCAAACTCAGGCGGGAGAGGATTTTTATACATAAACATGAGTCAAGAGAGCAAAGACATATAAAGTATAAAACCCTCCTTTTATTTTTTTAATATATAAACCCTTTTGCTTCGAAGAAACACGCTAGATTCACTGATTGGTGATTTATTTATTTATTTTTATTTTTTATTACGGTGTTTGTGTTTTAAATATGGCATCGATGGTGTCTTGTTTGTTGAAAGAAGCATCGCCAGAGATATCCGAATTCTCATTCATTGTCTCTCTTTCTCTGTCCTTCTTCAGTTCTGTTATTTCATAGTTTCTGTTTGATCTGTTCTTGATTACTTGTCTCCCCCTGTCAGATCTTTGAAACTCAGGAGAAATGAATGTCAGTTTTCTCTGTTTGCCCAAATTCAGTTCATATGATTCATTTAATTGATTCTTATTATTTTGAAATAAATCTTAACTACTTGTTCGACGAATTTTGATTTACTGTTAGTGCTTCCTTTTCTTGATTATTCCTAAGGTGGTTCTGAATCTAATTGGATCTTATGAACTGTTCTCTTTAGTTACAGCAAAGGATGGTGTTCAAGATACAAATATCTGACGACATGACCAAGCAAACGGCGATTAATGCAGTCTCCAACTGTCAAGGTACCGAGTTGATGTTTTCCAAAATTTATATTTCTGGCTTGAAGAAAGAAAGCAGATGAGTTTGACACCTTGGATTTTTCTTTTTAAGGTATCAATTCGATCGCCTTTAGTATGAATCAGCAAAAATTGACAGTGATCGGAGATGTGGATCCAAAAGTTGTGGCATTCAAATTGTGCCAGGTTTGCTACATTAAGTTAGATACGATTGACATGGTTGCAGAGTCGATTGCTCCTTATGTAAGGCCCCGTGTTGGCGATTAACCACAGGAATCGGCCAGCAAATGCTAGGTAATAAATAGGGAAAGCAGTAAATATTGCCAGGAGTGAAGCCTAGGAAATAAGTGGGGAAACAACAAATATGCCCTTGATGTCTTTGAGGTTTGCAGAACACTCTGGGTTCATAATTCGTTGATGCTTTGTTCGTGTTTAATCTGGTTTTGCTTGATTTGTCTCCATCGATCTTGCTAATCCAGTTCATATTCATACAATGTGTTTTTGTTTCCAAAACATATTTTTTATGGAGTTCGTTTGTATGGATGTGTTTCTTTTATTTTAGAATTAATTGAAAAATCTTTGTTTTCAATTTGATTGGATTGGTTGTGGAATGTGGACCGAGACCGATTAGCCCGATTAGCAAAATACCGATTATGGACTGAGATGGACCTATCCGAATATAAATGTGTCCATGCTCTTTCGATGAGGGACCGATGAGCTAAATGGGCTGTCACGGTGTGGGATGTTAAAATAGTGAGGATAGATTAATTGCAACCGAGATGGACTGATTGACATCCCTAGCTCTGACCATCATACCAGCCCAAGAACAATAAGCATATTTTGTATATTGGGAAATTTTCACCTACTACCCAAAAAGCTTTCGACAAATCACCTACCACCTAAGTTTTTTAAAAACATTCTCTTACCACCCAAATTACCTAAATGTTTATCAAAAAGATCCAAAACCATATAATAGAGCCGTTAGTTGCTGATGTCAGCCGTTAAAAAATTCATGAATGACAATAATACCCTTATTGTAAGGGAAAAAATCTAATTTATCCTTACTTATTTTTTTACCCTACCCCCATTTCGAGTTTTGTTTAGTTTCTTAAATCCCAAAATTTTACTGTTCCTCCCAACCCTACCTTCGAACTCCCGATCTCACCTTCACTCTGCTACTCCGATTGTCTACAATGTTTCTGTAGCCCGCAGAAGACGATGCCGTAGAACATGTGATTCTGATTTCTAAGAATCATGATGAGGGAGAGAGGAAGGAGAGGCACCACAATAAATTACTTGTAAAAAAAATTCTGACAGGATGAACCCAAAAGGTATCACATTTTAATCAAAGTAAATACGCAGAAAGAAAAGAACGAGAGAGTCAAAACCAAACAAACATTAACATCCAAGCTGGTTGGGGGTATTGAAAGGATTCTTAATTTCTCACCATTGAGACAGTAGTCACAATAGAAGAATTTGACGCCGAAACCGATAAGGTATGGACACTTCTGCTTAAAGGAATCAAACCAGAAGACCTCAAGCCATGAAACCTCTGCAACTAAAGCTTTGGATCCTTCAAAACTGCATTGTTTGTAGCCCCCATTGATGTCACCATCGCTAGAAAAAAAAATCAAAATTTTTTTAACTCTCTCACTTAGAGCTTCGTTCAAAGCTGAAATCTAGGGTTTTCTGAAGCTCTTCTCCGATCATCGATTCAGTTCGATTCACTACAAACGAGGTCCCTAGATTTTGAGTGGTTAAAACATAGAAGTGAGCATTTTTGTAGCAAATGTAGCGAGGATATTTATATGCCATTGGACTTTGTGATTCCCAGGTTGACACTGAGAGCTAGGGGGGAGTGAATCAGTGACTATTTAAAAATTCTTTCTTAACACTATGAAGTCTGCCCATCTAAACCATAATGCTGCCTTGAGCTGTTTGTCTATGTTGTGCTGCCTTGAGCTGACTAGAAAACTTGTTCATACACACAATCTGTCA
This sequence comes from Protea cynaroides, assembly GCA_028583415.1. Lineage (NCBI taxonomy): Eukaryota > Viridiplantae > Streptophyta > Magnoliopsida > Proteales > Proteaceae > Protea > Protea cynaroides. The sequence goes on from CM053269.1 coordinate 74,411,341, forward strand.
AACACATTTCGTGATACACACCAACCACACACCCACAGGTATCCATACCAGGGGTTTGGCCTACCAAGTGTGCACACCCAGCTTGCAACCCATGCACTTCTATTCCACAGTCATAAACAAACACATTTACGTCCACATAACACAGTATGTAACGTGGTTCACCAATCACACACTGTGATGTCTATTCCACGGGATAATACCCTAAACCAGGGTTTCATATTATACCCAATACGCTACTCAAAATAATTTAGCTGCTACAACAACTCAAGTGCTACCACACAGATACAATCCAAGCAACAACTTTGGAACCAGGTAACAACCCCAATCCTGTCAAGCCTCTACTTGACAGGTAATAGAGAATAATAAATGGATTGATTACGAACCCTTCTCAGACATTGCAAATATCTCAAAATAGGATTTGTGTGCGTGATTACCTTCCCAACGTGATCACAGCATGAGTGATGCTCACCAAATGGGTTTCCCTACCTCTCCAATGGTAGTGGATGAGTTTCTTCAACAGAATGAGAGTTTGGCACTCTCCGAATGCTTTTCGCGCAACCCTAACCACATCAAACTCTCAGTACATGCTCACACTACCTCTTCAAAGCTTTAGATGACCATTTATGTCAGAGAGAGGAAAGTGGAGATGGATTTTTTCATACAAAATATGCTCAAGAACCTTCTTTCTTTTCAAAAACCAGAGCCATACTCTCTAAAACTTATTTTTCTTGTTACAGGTGAACAGTTCTCTAAGAGAGGAGTTTGTGGGACTTTGAATCTCCTCAATCGGACATTGGACGGCTCAGATATCATCATTTGAAATTCGGCCACTCAGATTAAGTTAAAAGGAATCTTTGGAGTTTGATACAGTGCGCCGTGATACACACTAGCGCCGCCGCTCTGTCAATCGTACAGTGTTGTCGATTTTTTATTGGTCCGCACAGAATCTTGAATTAATCGACGTTAGATCGGCGTCAAAAGCGCAGGATCCGGCTACGGCCGTTGGATTTCCTTCATCACGTTAATCGATCTCGGCTGCGATCCTGGCCGACGGATTTGGATCAGACTCGACGTCGCACTATACGCACAGCACATGGAATCGAAGAGCGATCTTCGTGCAATGCGGTACAACCTTTTAAGATGCATTCGGCCAATGAAATAAGTCGCAGGAGCATCTTGACGGAGCGCTTAAGCTACACCAGATCCCGCCTTTTGTTGACTCGTTCGATGAGAATCAAGCCTACACGGCCTCATCTGGACCCTCTATTTCGAATATCCCTCTTTTCAAATGGACAAAAATGCCCTTGACAAATGCTGAAATGGCCTTTGTAACCAAAAACTATCACCTACAGAGGACACAACTCCAGTAGGGTGTCTCGATGGGGCTTTTTTGCGGCAAATGATCGAGCACCTTGTGCGCATGCAGTTCAAACGTTGCGGAGGCTTGTGAGGCGCGCACGTAGCTTAGCCCTGCCAGCCTTAAGGGCTTGCGGGAGCCAGCTGCTGCTACTGCTGCACGGTCCTACTGTCGGAAAGTTGGATGTGCACATGGCATGTTGGGCTGTGCTACTGCATAGCCTGGTTGGCAGAGCCGCCTAGGTGGCTGACCACATCGGATGGGACCCACCTAGTCCCTGCCACTCTCTCTCCTCCTTTCTCTCTCTTCTTTCTCTATCTTGTTTTTTTACCTTCGTTTAGGTCTTCATTATCTCTCTTCTGTTAGATTCTCTCATTAACTGTTGTGCCACATCATCTGTAGGGCCTCACTGGGGCCCAGTGCCACAACAGTGGGGCCTCAGACACTCTCTCTCCTCCACATTACTCGGCCAAGGTTGCCAACAATGACAACACACTCTGTACTGCTCAATCTGGCCAAGATTTCAACAAACTTTTGTGATTCGAGGCTGCCAAGATTTTTATAGGTTCCATTTGAGCCTGTCATGATTTTTATGTTTATTTTCTTAAAATCTTCTCTGTTCTTTCTAATAGCTGTGAGAGTATTCGCCCTTTTTTTTTTTGGGAAATTTCAGCTACCACCCAAAAAGAATTTATTAAATCACCTACCACCCAAGTTGTTTTAAAAAATCACCTATCACCCAAGTTAGACAAATGTTAGTTAATGGATTGACGAGAAAAAGTTGAAAACGTGTGTGGACGTTTATACCCCTTTTTTCTTCCTCTCTGTTTCTTCTTCCTTTCTTATTTGCTCTCTCTCTCTCTCTCTCTCTCTTTTCTCTCTCTCTCTCTTCTTGTACTTCTCCTCCATCCAGTGATTAAAGAATGCTATCTTCTTTCTTCATTGACAAAAAAATCGCCCACAGCCATGGACAACTAAACTGAAGCACTAAAGTTTCCTCTTTTCTTGAGGATAATTTTGACGAATGTGCCATATTTAGTAATCATTTAAGGTACGTAAATAATGGCTCCTGTACAATTTCAGTAATTTTAAGTAATTTTAGCAGGTAAGCGTTCAAGTTTCAATCCCTATTAAACAAGATTTTTTTTTTAATTTTATATACCCTACCGTTGCACAGATAAGCAAAAATTTGGACTGTGCGAGATTACATGCAATCGCCAATGCGGCAAGCCACCAGAAAAGAAAAAGAAATGAGAATAAATCAGATTTCGTTGCTCAAGGCGTCGATTAAACTTCAACTGGTACTGAAAAACTGCTAAATCGTTCTCAATCTCGCTCTTGCTTTGCCATTTCAAGTGGAAGAGAGGGATTGCAACCATTTACAGTTGCAGAGAAAGCAGTTGCTAAAAATTTTGCTTCTCTTCTCTGATTTTGTTTTGCCAATACTCCAAGTCCTAGCCTTCGTGGTTCTGTGTCCCTCTATTTCCTTAGTTTCCTCCTAACCAAAAATAGAGTGATTCTTGTCATAGAGCCTAAAAAAACCAACTACTAGACTAGACTAGTAGTTGAGTGCTCCTTGTTGTTCGGATCTTGACCGGGTCCGAAGTACAACCGTAGACTCTATGGTAATCCCAACAATGAACCCTGCTAGTTCTCAGTTGAAGAAAGTGTTGGGTGCGAGTGAAGAATCAAAGTTTCTTAGAGAAGGAATAAGAGCAAGGAGTAGAATCGGCCATGATTGTTTGGTGTTTGCAGAGGAGACGAAGGTAAACAGAGATTCAGTGGAAAAAAGAGAGCTTTTTTTTTCCTTACAAAAAGGGTATTATTGTTATTCAAGTATTTTCTAACGGTTGACATTAGCAACTAACGGCTCTGTTAGTTGTTTTTTGATATTTTTGATATACGTATATCTAACTTAGGTGGTAGGTGATTTTTTTAAACAACTTGGATGATAGGTGATTTAATCAATTCTTTTTGGGTGGTAGCTGAAATTTTTACTTTTATTTTTTTTTTTTTTTTTTTTTTAAGATTTGTTTTGACTTCCTTTTTTGTTTCGTTTAAAATGATAAGGGCATAAACGTCTACACACAACTCTTTCTCGTCAGGTAATGGACTATTGTTTGGGTAATTTGGGTGGTAAGTGATGTTTTTAGAAAACTTGGGTGGTAGGTGATTTGTCGAAAGCTTTTTGGGTAGTAGGTGAAAATTTTCCTTGTATATTATATGTCAGATTGTACGTGTTGAACCCAAAATACATAGCATGCAACGCTTTTGACCTAGTTTATTTTTAAGGTCCCAAATCTTGTGTTTGGTTTCTTAACCTCTTTTCAATCCCATTCTATTGCAAAAATTGAGGATCCTTTTCCAACTAGGGAGAGAGAACGAGAGAAAGATAGTTGAATCAATTGGCAAAAGATGGAAACTCCTGCAAATCATTGGCCTGAGCAAGATCAGAAGGAAACCTCCCTTCATTTATACCACTAGAAGCATTTCTCGTTGATTCATCCATAAATCACCCAAGCAAGAAGAACAAACCACACCAGAGCCCTTGGCAGGTCCATTCCTACCTTTCCTGCCCTCACCTTGAACCAAGGGTAAGGGAGGAAGTCTTCCAATATCATCTTTATCCTTCGTACCAAAAGGGTATTTAACTGATATAAATTACAAAATTTGACATGTGTCTAATTTAGATTCTATATTATGCCTTCTTTATCCAATGACCTAAATGTATGTATTAACTATCCACGTAACTAAAGTTTTAAGTATCGTATCACAGCCCGTATCATACGATATGTATTGGTATCGACGTTAGTCGATACAATACTCCTTGATATGTCACTTAATTTTAAAAACAAAAAGTGTATTTAAGGTTATCGAGCGTATCGAACCGATAAGGCGCAATACACCTTGCTACACTTTGATACACCTGGATAAATACGTTTTGAACATTTCTTTTCTCAAAAATAAATGTTATCATTTTGTATATTTTATATGATGATTGTAGCTAATGTGTCAAGTTACCAACTTAGTACATTCTCTTTAATTTTCGGTTTTCATCTTTTATTTTTATTTTTTGGAAAAAAATAAAAAATTACACAGACCTCCCCTTGACAATTCGTTTATTACACGACATTACCCTGTGCATTTTTTTTACTTACACTCAGGTCTATAAAAGTAACAGTAATAACAAACAATATAATATGATGAAAATTCCCTTCGAATATTGGTACATAATTGTACTAATATCAGTCGTTCCCCTCCCTCTTTCTTTCTATGCTTCTCCTTGATCTCAATCGGTGATGACCATGAACCTCCGTTTCTAGCTACGAGTTCATTCATCGGAAAAACTAGTTCCGTGTGCTACTGCAACTGCAAGGACATTCACCCCATGGCTCTCCGTCCACAGCCCTTATATCTAAACAAACAAAATGGGGCATTTTTAAAGGTTTTCTCCAATGAAATCATCTTCAATGCCAATTCCTTCGTGTGCAGCTCCATCATCTTCTGCAGACTACATCTCACCTTGTTCTTGTGTAGGAAATAGTAGCATCAAGGAAAAATATATTGTTTAAAGCCATTTAATAAACATATGATATTAAATTTAATATCATATATCAAACCATATGATTATGTAATTAACCAATATAATGTAATATAATGGAGTATAGACACATACCTAATACGATCTGATGCAAGTAATCAACTAGGGCTGAGTCGTGTTAGTACACTCTCCTTAAAATTATACTTACCCCCTATACGGTGCAACGGGTCCCACAAACATACTTCCAAGATAAAACAATCCTTCAATAGGACACCCACCCAGTGTACACTCACTGTTAGGTGTATGCAGACTTGACAGTTAAAGTTAACTATCCTTTAAAACAAGGATGGAACAGATTCTACTGATAAATCAGAGTAGAGAGAGAGAGTTGGAAGGAGAAGGAGGAGAGATGAATTTTTGTATTCAAATCTTGAATAATTTGAAATGAAACAACATCCTTTATTTATAGAAGACAAGTGTCTCTCCAAGGGTTACTACCAAGGGATATGGGTGTATATCTTCATACCAAAAAGTATAAATCACCACCCTTCCAAAATGGTACACTTGAATAGGTATATATCCACACCCATATCCATATCCATTTCTCTATCCATATCCAAAAAAAAATGTAGATTTAATTTCCCTCAAAATTAAAAACAAAACTTTGAATTTAATTTAAAAAAAAAATTTTAAAACTTTTTTTTGTTTTTCGATATTAAAAACAACATCTTGAAAACCAGTTGAGAAGTAACAATGATTAAATACAAAGTAGCTTCCCTGCGGAAATATTTTCAAACAATTCAGAGACATTGCAATCAGGTTAAGAAGCACCCAAATTTAAGTACATGCAAACAAAAACAGATTTCAGAATTTTTGCAAACTTTTGATCCCATTAATTAATCATCACCAGCCTATCTCTATTTCTTGATCTAATTTTTTTTACTGCATTTTTTTTACTCTCTCTTCAAGGGCGCCATAGACGCCCATAGAGCTAGCCATCAATTTTAACCTCCATGATTTTGAGACGGCGGTTCAGTTTCAGGTCAATTGTTCTCTTTTTATTGGGTTCATCATTGTATGCTGAGCTCACACAATACATTTGTTTGTAGAGGTGGAACCGATATCAACATAAATAGATCTTGGTGAGAGTGTTTTTTGTGGTAGATGTGAGAGTACATGAAAATTCTTTTAGGAAGAAATCAAGAAGAAGATGAAGGAAGAAACCCTACTTCGAAAGTTGCGGATTTTTACTACAAGAAGAAGATGAATTTCCCGTTATTCGATCTCTTGCGGAATGTTTCCCTTTGAGAAGAAGATCATGAAATCGAACTTAGGTCATTGCTTGCACACTTTCGTTCAAGAGAGGAAGAAGATGTTGGGAGAAAGAATTAAGAAAAAAAAAAAACCCCCTAAAATATTGCCTTAGGACTACTAAGGGTATAAAGGTAACTTTAATGCGAATAAGGGTATTTTGGTCTTTCAAAAAAATAATCATTGTCCATGTCTGCAACTAATGTCCATTGACTAGTAGATTTCTGTGTTGTAAATAAATATGACTTTTTTGAGAAAGATTTATGTAAGTAAGAAACACATAAGGTAGTGTCACGTGATAAATGAATTATCAATAGGAGGTTTGTATAATATGCACCAAAATGTATGCTAATTTCCTCTGAGAGAGAGAAATGAAAAGAAAAATTTTCCGACGAAGGTTGCGTCTCCCTTAACTCTTTCTCCCTGCTTCTCTCCCTTTCTATGAATCCAACATTCTCCCATTCTGTTAAGGCACAAACCTAGAGTTCAATCGGAGGACCGACCCGTCCACACGCTTCCAACTGCGCGTGGTATCACTTGCTAGAACCAGGATGATTCTTTTCACTTCAAACAAGTTTTGAGCAGTCCCAGACTCCCATCCAGTTTAACTGGTCGAACCATTCAAAATTTCCAGGACAACGAAGAATCTTAAAAATTAATTTAAAATATTGATGATAAAAATGATTTTAAAATATAAATTATTTGTAGGCGGCTAGTCATGTGCTGCCACAAATTTCAAGCCAAATAAATAAGTTTTGGTGGGGCTGTCTCACTCACCCACTTGGCAAGACCCACCTAACTTCCGAAAATTCAAAGAAAGGACAGAACGTAACACCATAAGCGGCTAGCCCCGTTTGGTTCGATTTTAGGTTTTTTTCCTCTAACCGTCAGCCTTAAAAAACTTGATTAACATCTAATAAAAAATCAGTTTGATATTGATTTGAAGCGAAAACAATCAATAATTACTCGTTAATATCATCTTTAATGGATTCAAATCTTCTCCTCCTAGTCATTCTCATTCGGGAGGAGAGAGACGCTTCCGTTGGATGACCAACACATGGGAATCGGGTGAATCTGAGCAGACACTCTGTCGGCCTAGCTTGTCGGCTTGGATTCACCCGATTCACCCGAGTCCCAGGTGTCGACCATCCATCCAGGCCGTCGCCCCTCCTCCCGAATCTCTGGGAGGAGAGGATTTGAATCCCACGTTTAATATGGCCACTGGTGCTAGCTAGGTTTTGTAGTTTGTGTATATTATATGTCACATTGGACTCGTTGGAGTCATTGGACGTTTTGACTTGTAATAAGTAGTTGCGCTTTTGACTTGTTGACCTTTACTGAAGTCCCAAATCTTGTATTTGGTTTCTAAACCAATGGGTGTCAATCTTGAACCGAATCGATCTGGCCCAAATTAACTCAAAATCGATGCAAACAGAAATGCTATCGGACATGTTTTGAGTTGACGTATGGCATATCCTACCAGCCTGAAAAAGCAGACCAATGAATTCGAACCCGATAATGGCCTGGACCAGATTGATTTAAACAATATATTAAACCTTACCTTCACTACTTCAGCATTTTTGGATGGCTTTAACAGGTTTCCTGTAGGGCTTTCAACTAGAACTAGCTTGGTAACATCCCGATAAGCTAACCTGATAACAATTCGAAACTGGTCCGGTCCGTTAGTTAATTTGCACAGTGCAGCCCACCCAGTTTGAACCTCTTAATGGATAAGTTTGGTCATGCCCAATAAAGCACGACACTAATTTGACTCCGGAACGAAACCTACCCAGACCGGCCTGTTGACATCCCTATCTAAATCACCTCTTCGTCCCATTTTTTTCATAAAAATCAATACGAATCTATTGATCCGATTGATCCGATATCCGATTCCGATTCTTGATTCATGATACATCTAGCTAAGGGTGTCAATTTTAAACCCGTATCATGTAGTCTAACCATGTCTAATCAGTCCAATTATTAAATGTGATAGGTTTAAACCCAGATTGACTATTAAATGGACATTCACAATGCAAGAATACAGACCAATCAAATCCATCAAATGAACCGAATATACCTTTAAACTAAATTAAACATTAATTTAAAGTTAACAAATACAACCCTAAAAAAAAAAAAAAAAAAAAACATGGTCTGCTACTCTCTTTCATCTCTTCTTCCTGGTTTCTCTTTTCTCTTTCATCTCTTAAAGTCCTGGTCGTTTCTCTTTTTATATGAAACCAACCGACCCGACACCGAACAATGATCCCAGAGTCCAAAAGTGTGAACATACCATTGACAATTAGGAGTATAGATTTTTGTAAGAGAACTCCCTGGAGACTGATTTTAATATGGCAAGTGGTGCTAGCGACAAGCCATGTGCCTTCCTGTTCGGTGTTGGTGTTAAATATGGCTTCGATCATGTCTTGTTTGTTGAAGGAAGCATCGCCAGAGTTCTCCAAATTCTCTTTCTTTGTCTCTGTTTCTCATTCATTGTCTCTGCTTGATCTGTTCTTGATTACTTGTTTTCCCCCGGTCAGACCTTTGAAACTCAGGAGAAATGAAGGTCGGTTTTCTCTATTTGCCTAAATTCAGTTATTCAGTTCATATGCTTCATTTAATTGATTCTTAGTATTTTGAAATGAATATATGAATTCTGATTTACTGTTCGAGCTTCCTTTCTTGATTATTCCTAAGGTTCTGAATCTAATGGTATCTTATGATCTGTTTTTCTTTTGTTATAGAAATTGATGGTGTTCAAGGTAGAAATATATAACAACAAAAACAAGCAAATGGCCATTAATGCGGTGTCTACCTGTTCAGGTATTGATTTGTTTTTGCCAAAATTTGTATTTCTGACTTGAAGTATGTAGGAATTAATTATATAATATATTATGATATATGTAGTTGTTTGGTATGACTTATGATATCTATTTATATTTAAAATAAATCAATATAAACTGAAATCTATAAATAGATTAGAAAATATTAATCATTATTATGATAATCTGTTATTATTTCTTGGGAAATTTATAACTACCTCCTATCCCCTCTCCTCCCCTCTCCTACCCTGTTGTTTGTCTGAATTTTAAATTCTTCCCAAAGATTTCAAACAACTACAATCGTTCCATTTTTACGAATGGTTTTAAATGTAATATTTAATGGACAAATCTACACCTGAATGAATTGTTAGCAATAGATCAGTTCCAACATAAAATGGCAAATTCAAACTTGTTGTTTCACTTAAAATTAAAAAAGTTATTTCTCAACAATTCTCTCATTTCTCATTTTCGATTCCCGTCTCCAACTTCAACTCCTTTCTCCAGCGAGCTTCAACTATAACTCCCGCATGCATCAACTCTGGCACTCCCGAACCCACCATTAGCATTTGCATTTCCTCTCGCTCCCCCTCCACCCCTTGCTGCCTCACATAACCCTCATTCGCAACATTCCCATAACCTACAACTTGAGATTGCTGAGTCTTTCCTTGAGAAGGCATATGATTATTAACTTGTTGCACCTCGGTTTCACCCATTTTAGCAGATGAAGGGCCTAGCTGAACCCTCATTCCGCCATCGCCAGCCAACACAGGACCTGACTCTGTTTGCAGAAATGTTTCATTTTAGCTTTTGAAATCCATTTTTTACTTAAAACACAAAATATATATACGAGCATCAGCACATGTCCAAATAAGATATTAGATAAGGTTAAATGACACACCAGAAAGTGAGAAAATTTTTGTTCCCAATCTGGGAATTTGGAGGGACTGAATGATTTAAAGTTTGGGTTTGAACGACGAATATAGAGAGTGGCAAGCCTGCTTTCTCTATGAAAGATAAAATCTCAATTTCATTCACAGACTAATAGGAGATACTTCACTACGATACCCTAAAGTTAGGTATATCATTCTGTAAGAATGTAGTGGATTGATATCTTATTTTCTTGGGGCTTCAAAAAGATCAATGGCCATGAGCTCTGGATCCAAGCCTTCCATGGGAAAAAAAAATTGTCTCCTTTTGTCCAGTTCGGTAGCGAAATGATAATGGAGGTTCACCTCGGATTTCATTGTCGCTAGAATAGCTATATTCACACCTTCGATTCTACCGTCAAGTTGCAGAGAGAGAGAGAATAGTAGATGACTGTGAGTGTGAGCAGTTTCGTTTCGTTGTTCCAAAGTGAAATCAGGAATATGGGAGAAAGGGTTTCAACTTACTCTTTTTGTTCTTAGGGTAAAAATATAACTTTACCCCTTTATGCGAAAAGGAGGTGGAGGTGGGGGAGTACTTGGCCATTAAAAAACCATTGTTGATTACACGTTAGTATCTAAGAGAAGTTGCCTAACGGACTAGAGTTATATGTAATTGTAATGTGAAATTTAAGGAGGTAGCTGTAGTTATTTGAAATCTTTGGAAGGAATTTGAAATTGGGGCAAAAGGTAGTTGTAAATTTTCCTTATTTCTTTATCTCTAGTGATGCCAAACGGTTATTAATTATGATTTATAATTTATCATAATAAATGATTTGTCATAAACAACTCATAAGCATAAATATAAAGCATACCAAAGAGAGCCTAAGCAATTAATATTTTCAATTTTTTTTTTCTTCTAGGAATCGATTCGTTTACCTTTAATATGGTGGAGAAAAAATTAACAATGATCGGAGATGTGAATCCACAAGATGTTGTAATCAAATTGTCCAAGGTTTGTCGCACTAAGATAGATATGCTTGTTCCATATAAAGACCCTGTGAAGCCCGTGCGAGGAAAACCAAAAATATTACCAAAAATGAAGCCCATGAGGACGATACAGCCAAAAGTGGAGCTCGTGTGGGGGAAACAGAAAATATTGCCAAAGGTGCAGCCCAAGATACAATCAAAAGTGGAGCCCGTGTTGGGGAAACAAAAATTATTGCCAAAAGTGGAGCCCGAGAGGAAGATACAGCCAAAAGTAGAGCCCGTGTTGGGGAAACAAAAATTATTGCCAAAAGTGGAGCCCGAGAGGAAGCTACAGCCAAAAGTGGAGCCCGTGTGGGGGAAACAGAAAATATTGCCGAAGGTGCAGCCCAAGATACAATCAAAAGTGAAACCCGTGTTGGGGAAACAAAAATTATTGCCAAAAATGGAGCCCGAGAGGAAGATACAGCCAAGAATGGAGCCCATGTGGGGGAAACAGAACACATTGCCAAAAATGGAGCCCGTGAGGAATATACAACCAAAAGTAGAGCCCGTATGGGGGAAACAGAACACATTGCCAAAAGTGGTGCTGGTGAATAAGATACAATCAAAAGTGGAGCTCGTGTTGGGGAAACAGAAAATATTGCCAAAAGTGGAACCTGTATTGGAGAAACAGAAAATATTGCCAAAAGTGGAGCCCGTGATGAACATACAACCAAAAGTGGAGAACTTGAGTGGAAAGCAGCTCGTGTCGGAGAAACAGCCAGTAGTGGAAACGAACTGTAATCCATGTCTTAATTGTGTTATATGTTGATTGGAACAAAAACTGAAACATTAAGGCTTTCTTTGCTATTCTTTTTTGTTTGTTTGTCCGTTTTTCAAGTGTTTGGTATTATTTTTTTTATATTTATTTTGAAAATAATAAATAAAAATAATCCAAAACAAACACAGGTTTTGTTGTTTTTGGGCAAAGAGTTAATGAACATTTGTAATGTTGTGGATTAAGTGAGGGTAAAATAGTAAAAGAAATGATTGGTGTAACTAAACCTTTCATCCATTCACGATTGCTCTCTCTCTTTCCCTTTCCCTTTTGTCGACAGCTAGCCTTTTTTGGCCATAAAAAAAAGGGTTGAACCTATTCGTTTCATCGATTCGGGCACCATAAATTTATGTTTCTAGTCGTCCAAATTTCGATCCATTCCATCGAACATTAAGTATAGCAAAAAAGGTAAGAGTTTATAAAGTTCTCAAGTCGATCAGATAAGGGGATAATTAGATCTCAAGATTTAAAATTTTTTGCAACTTGAAGAAATCCAATTGTTGTTGGTTTCAACAATCTCAATTGTACTTTTTCTAGCCATCCAACCTCCGATTAGATCAGTTGGATGTCAATGCCAGGAAAAGGTGGTAAGGGTTTCCAAATTTCGGGTTGATCAGATAAGGGGATCATAAGATATCAATGCTTAGAAAAATCTACATCATGAAGAAATCCAATTTTTGTTCTTGAATTCGGCGACCTCAGTTGTACTTTTCTGGCCTTTTAACCGTCTATTAGATCCGTTGGATGTCAAGACCAGGAATATACGGTAAAAATATCCAAATTTCAGGTCGATCACAAAAGAGGATGACAATCATGGCTAGAAAATTATGCAATTTGAATAAACAAAATATCAAACTTATTTCTCATTTTACGATCTATTATGCCTAGTAACTATCGAAACAACATTTTAATTTTGATGAATAATAATTTTCATGCATCCTCTATACGCTCCTGTGTGTGTATCGATACACTATACATTATTATGCACTTTCCAAACTTGGAATTGAAAATAACCATTTAAATTGAAAAAACCTAAAAATGGAAGGTTCTGATTCATCTTGTGATTTTCATCACATTCCTTTTTTCTATGAAATGTTGGATTCTTCGTTATGTACCTCTTATGTCATCTACACATTTATCGTAAATTAGTGGGTGATTAATACATTTATCACACCAACCTATTTTAAAAATGTGGATATTTTCAAGCAAGATAGTTACCCTTTGGGACATAAAGAATATGAAAAATTACTCGTTCCTCACTTGAACTATGGATTATTTTCACCTATTGCCCTGTAGTTTCTAACAATTACTTATACCATCTTCTATTTCAAAAACATTTTACACATAGCCCCAATCCATTATCTGATTTCCACTAGATGCTGGTGTCAACTCATCCAAAAAAATTATGGACAAAACTTCCATTAATGGAATACTAAAATCTTGTTTTTACCCTTAATGGGACATAGAGTCTCATTTTTACCCTCCCCATTTCATGTAAACAACTGATACATTAGCGCGTAAATAAACTGATACATTAACACACAAATAACAATAAGGGAAAGTTCATGCATACCTATGAAAGCATTAACCATGCCTAGTATCCATCCATTTAAAACCATGACTATTGCCAATAACTTTCAAAGGATTTGGACTATATGATTAGGGGAAAAAGATTCTCCAACATGACCTTGAGGATTTCTTTTGATACTTTCCCATCTTCTCGTGTTTTCTCATTTTTTTCATGAAATTTCTCTCTTTTCCTAGCCATGTGAGATCCCTATTAGAGATACTATTTCCTACACCCCTATTGGTGTCTTGTGGGAGATTCACCCTACAGTGGCATTGTGGGAAACCCTCTAAATGTCATATGATTATATTTATCCTTTTTTAGCTAAATATAATTGTATATATATTCAGAAAAAGGCCCTCTTATTATAATATAAAGCGCAAGTGTTCTTCGAGTAGTGAGGTTTACATCACTCATCAGTGGGAGAGCACAACAGCAGATTCGTTAGTAGAGGCAAGGGATGAGAAAGAATGTCAGAGGAGAGAGAAAGACACAAGGGTACTGATATAACTCCCACTACATTGTTCGGATAAGGAATATGTTCTCTAACTGACGGAGTGGGAGCAACATCAACATCTCTCTCTCTCTCTCTCTCTCTCTCTCTCTCTCTCTCTCTCCCTCTCTCTCTCTCTTTCTCTCCCTCTCTCTCTCTCTCTCTCTCTCTCTCTCTCTCTCTCTCTCTCTCTCTCTCTCTCTCTCTATATATATATATATATATATATATATATATATATATATATATATATATATATATATCCCCTTTGGAATAATTGTGTGTGCCTCAAGACAACTGAAGATACATGAGAAGAACTATCCCACTCATGGGAATTAGCAGCAGTAGTACATACTGTTAAGATATGGAGACATTATTTGTATGGAGAGAAATTTCAGATTAAATCAGATCATAAGAGTCTCACTCATCTTTTTAATCAGAAGGAGTTGAACATGAGACAAAGAAGATGGCTGAAATTATTGAAGGATTATGATTGCGATATCCAATATCATCTAGGAAAAGCTAATGTAGTTGCTGACGCACTGAGCATGAAAGCTATGACAGAATTCCAAGAAGAAGTTAGTGCAAATGCTGTGGCGTGTGTCACAGGGAGAGTATTTAATTACGATAACAACAGTTCGTGATTGATATTTCAAATGAATCAAGCGACCAAGGGTTTATTCATCTATTCTCAAACATGTTTGCTACATGGAAGATTGTACCTGATTTGCTAGATGAAGTGAAAGCTGCTATTAAATCAGATCCTTATCTGAGAACGGTGCAAGAAGACCTCGAAAAAGGTAAGACTACTCCTGAGTTCACCTTAGACATTGAAAATGTACTAAAATATAAAGGAAGGATATGTGTTCCTGAAAATGAAGACTCGGATATTAGACACAGACTAATGAAGGAAGGGAACCAAGAATCTCAAATCCAGAATCCCACAGTCTATGATTTCGACCTTACGGTCAATGGTTTATGCGACCATATGATCGACCGTGAGAACCCAGATCAGATTCTGAATTTTGCAAACTTTCCTTAACTAAGGGATTGCTTTCCTAATTGAAAGAGGACTTTATATGGAGAGTTTTACTCTATATAAAGGACGTCCCTCAGCCATTTTTTTATTCTTTTAGAACATTAGTAAACCCTAAGGAAGAGAAGGAAGAAAAGGAGAAGAAGAAAAAGCTAAGGAGAAGAGTTTGCTGAGAAGAGATTGGCTCTATCACACGCAAAGGTATGAAAAGAATCTTTGGAGAAGTAAACTCTAAGGAATAAGACTTCTATAGAGGATAGGTCATATCAACCTATTATGATCTATGTGATTTCCTTGAGAAAATCCCAAGGAGAACCATGAAATTTGATGATTAGGGTTGATAAGAAACTACTAATGATGGCCATATAATGACCTTAGAATAAGTCCAACTGAAGAACAGAAGAATTGACCTAGGAAGAACTCAAATTTCAGGTAGACTGTGACCAGAAATCTCAAGGTCGCAGCTACGGTCGACCATAGCATGACTAGTATGACCAGAGGATCGACCATAGGCATTCGGGATGATTTCAGAAATCATATGGTCGCAGCTACGGTAACACCATATGCGACCGTAGAGCATCGACCGTAGACAGTAAGGTCGATACAACATGAGACCATATGACTAATCAGGCACCTATCAGTGCTCTGTTTCGATTTTCGACTGCTGTAGCATGTCACATATGAACCCTAACTTAAATTCATATAACTTTTAGGTTGTTAAATCAATTCAAAGAGAATTTCAAGGTTTGGAAGGACATTGAGAATTGCTAACAGGTGAGGGAATAAGACCTAAACTAATTGGATAATAACAAAACTATTTATTTTTATTGAGTCCAATGCCATGATTGATTCTATGCTTGTATGCTTGTAATGTGCATCTCACATGTCATCCAATATTCCTGCTATTACTGTTCATGCATATTTAATTCTGTTTATTTATAACATGATGATGATGATGATGCTAGGAATAGGCATGTGAATGTATGTGTGTGGTTGATGTGTTGGATGCGAGTCGAGCATCAGGGGGAGGACGTGGCATGGTGCTCTTCGACCTCGTCACCAAACTCTAGCTCTATCTCTACTCAAGTCTTGCCCACTAAAATTGTTGTATCGCAATTACCTTAGCAGAATTATTACGTTGTAGGGCATCAGGAGAGGTAGTCTCGGACCGTGTGGCCTCTGACTCTGCCGGGGGGCCTTAGCTCTATCTCTATGAACGTATTGAGGGATGCTGGGGTGAGGCCTTGGATACACTGTTTGGCATTAGGATTGGTTAGTTGCGAGCCCAGTTTGCAAGCTCTCTCCAATAGGGACTTACGTGTTGGTATGGGTAGGGCATCAGGGGAAGTGTTATGCGGTGTTTGATCCAGACACTTTAGCTCTATTTCTATTCCATGATGGGTGCATGTGGGACGACAATGGTATTTGATCCATTGGGCGGATTCACACACTCGTGTATAGAGGTACGGCAGCCACCAAACCTTTCTATAGCACATTGCAAACTTATAAACCAAACCAAAGATATGAATTGAATGCATGCATATGTTTGTTGCATTGTTTTGTTTGCTCACTGGCCGTGATGTGTGCTCACCCTTTCGACATCGAATATTTTTAGTTGATGATGCAGGTCCTATCATTGAAGAATATATAAATGCGTCGACGTATGTACACGTTGTTGTGATGGACGTAGAAGCTGAAGAAGATGCGCATGATTCATCATGCGAGTGCAACCAATGTGTTTTTGCTTAAGTTTAGTTATAATTTGAACATCGGATATGTAATTGATTATTTATTTTTATGTCTTGTGGTTTGGAGATAATTGGATTAAATATTTATTTATCACTGTTAGACTCTCAGTTCATTATTTGTAAAACTTCTGCTAATTTATTTATTACCTCTAATTATTAATGTGGAATGTGTGTGTGGTTTGATATGGTGGCTACGACCTATGCGAGATCTTGGGTGAACCATTGGTTTATTGGCGGTTCATCACACCATTCTGGTTAGACCAGAATTGGGGTGTGACACCATTGCTGTCACACCCCAATTCTGGTCTAACCAGATTAATGTGATGAACCACCAATAAACCAACGATTCAACCAGGATCTTGTATAGGTCGTACCCACCATATCAAACCATACACACATTCTATAGTAATAATCAGAAGTAATAAACAAATAAGTGGAAGTCTTATAGATAATGAACTGAGTGTCTAACAATGATAATAAATAATTATAGAATAAATTTTAGCTACCCCCCATAATAGTTTCGAAACATCACCTACCCCCACACTTTTCAAAAAACATCAGCTACCACCCAAACTTTTACCACCGTTAATCAAATAGATCCACTCCGTTTAACCAATTTCGTTAGACAATTTTACCCTTTATGTTATTAATTTGAAAATTTTAAAAACTAATAAAATTACTAATAAAACCCTTCTTTCTTCTTCTTCTTTTCCTGTCTCTTTCTTCTTTTTTCCTGTCTCTTTCTTCTTCTTTTGACTTGCAGAAGAAAGAAACTTGCAGAATGGTTGGTGAAAAATCTGCAACTCTAATGCCTCCGCCTCTCCAAACCGACTTCCTTCCAACGAAAATGAAGGTTGTCGCTTGAGGTTGAGCAGGAAGATGAGCAGGAATATTCTGGTTAAATTGTATCCTAATCGGTTGGATCTAATAGATGAATCTGATCGTTCCCTAGTCAGATAGCAGAACAGATCTTGAATCAGATACGAAATTAGCACAGCATCATTTCAGATTAATGGCGATATTTGGGATTAAAATAGAGAAATTAGGTTTTGATTCATCGGGGGAGAAGTTCTGATTCATCTATGTTTGGAGCAGCTTCATTTGCTGGACTGTTGCTTCTTCGCAGTTGGAATCGTGGCCTTCTAGCCGACCACGATGGTTCAAAAAGTGAAAGAGAGAGAGAGAGAGAGAGAGAGAGAGAGAGAGAGAGAGAGAGAGAGAGAGAGAGGGGCAGAGCAGGAGGGTGGAAAGAGGCCGTGACGGGTAGCGAGAGAGAGACCATTTAGGGGTTTAGGGTCAGTTAACTGAGGGAGGGTAAAAAGGTCTTTCAACTTATCTGTTAAGGTATTATTGTCCAATTAAAATCATTTTTGGGTAACATCAGCAACTAACGGAATTGGTTAAATGGAGTGGATCTATTTGATTAATGGTGGTAAAAGTTTGGGTGGTAGACAATGTTTTTGAAAGGTGTGGGTGGTAGCTGATGTTTCGAAACTATTATGGGGGGTAGCTGAAATTTATTCCAAATAATTATTCTGATTATCTCCAAAACTGAAGACATAAAAATAATTAATCCATTACATGTTTCAATATTCAAATATAGCAAAACTAATTGAATATGCACTGGTTGCACTTGCATGAAGAATCATGCGTCTCCTTCATTAATTTTCCGTCCATCGCTGCTACATGTCCATACATCGACGCATTCATATAATCTTCAACAGTAGGTCCTGCATCATAAACTAAAAATATTCGACGTCGAAAGGGTGAGCACACATCACGGTACAACGAGCAAACAAAACAATGCAACAAACATATGCATGCATTCAATTCATATCTTTGGTCTGATTTTTAAGTTTGCAATGTGCTACAGAAAGGTTTGGTGGACCCCGCACCTCTATACCCGAGTGTGTGAATCCGTCCAATGGATCAAAGACCATTGCCGTCCCACATATACCCACCATGGAATAGAGATAGAGCTAAAGTGTCCGGATCAAACACCGCCAACACTTCCCCTGATGCCCTACCCATACCAACACGTAAGTCCCTATTGGCGAGAGCTTACAAACTGGGCTTGCAACTAACCAATCCTCATGCCAAACAGTGTATCCAAGGCCTCACCCCAGCATCCCTCAATACGTCCATAGAGATAGAGCTAAGGCCCCTCGGCAGAGTCAGAGACCACACGGTCCGAGACTACCTCTCCTGATGCCCTACAACGTAATAGTTCTGCTAAGGTAATGGCGATACGACCATGTTAGTGGGCAAGACTTGAGTAGAGATAGAGCTAGAGTCTGGTGACGAGGTCGAAGACCACCATGCCACATCCTCCCCCTGATGCTCGACTCGCATCCAACACATCAACCACACACATACATTCACATACCTATTCCTAGCATCATCATCATCATCATGTTATAAAGAAACAGAATTAAATATCCAGGAATAATAATAGCAGGAATATTGGATGACATGTGAGATGCACATTACAAGCATAGAATCAATTATAGCATTGGACTCAATAAAAATAAAAATTTTGTTATTAACCAATTAGTTTAGGTCTTGTTTCCTCACCTATTAGCAATACTCGATCTCCTTCCAAGCCTTGAAATTCTTTTTGAATCGATTTAACAACCTAAAAGTTATATGAATTTAAGTTAGGTTTCATATGTAACATGTTACAGTAGTAGAAAATCGAAACAGAGCACTGATAGGTGTCTGATTAGTCCTATGGTCTCATACTGTATCGACCTTACTGCCTACAATCGATACCCTATGGTCGCATATGGTGTGACCGTAGCTACGACCATATGATTCCTGAATCTTCCTGAATGCCTATGGTCGATCCTCTGGTCATGCTAGTCATGCTATGGTTGACCGTAGCTGCGACCTTGGGATTATTGGTCACAAACTACATGCAATTCGAGTTCTTCCTGGGTCAATTCCTCTGATCTTCAATTGGATTTATTCTAAGGTCATCCTATGTCCATCATTAGTAATTTTTTTATCAACCCTAATCATCAAATTCACTCCTCATGGTTCTCCTTGGGATTTTCTCAAGGAAATCACATGGATCATAATAGGTTGATATTGCCTATCTTCCATAGAAGTCTTATTCCATAGAGTTTACATCTCCAGGGATTAGGTTCATACCTTTGCCTGTGATAGAGAGTCAATCTCTTCTCAGGAAGATCCTCTCCTTAGCCTTTTCTTCTTCTCCTTCTCTTCCTTCTCTTCCCTTCTCTCTCTCTAGGGTTTACTAATGTTTTAAAAGAGTGAAAAAGGGTTGAGGGACGTCCTTTATATAGAGAAAAACTCTCCATATAGAGTCCTCTTTCAATTAGGAAAGAAACCCCTTAGTTTAGGAAAGTTTTCAAAACTCGGAGTCTGATCTGGGGTCTCACGGTCGATGGCTACGGTCGCAGAACCCGTCGACCGTAGGGTCATTGATCAGTGACCATTGTTTTTTTCATATGGTTGACCGTACCTACCCAGGTATGCGACCATATGTATACAGTTTTGGGTGTTGAGTCTATTTTTATACCTGGTTTGTGATCCATCTTCACGCTCGGTCCACTTGGTCCAGGAATGATGGGAAGACCTGGCACGAAACGGTTAAACCAAGTTAGTGGAGTGCGGGTCTTACAATTGCATTCAAAGAGGCCTCATCCAACTTTCCCACAAAGCAATTCAATCAACATGCCTGCTACCAAAATATAAGAGTAAAAACCCCATTCTACCATACTATCCCAGATATCAAGTGCCATGCCCATCTTTTCTTGCCTCCAAAACAATCTGATAAGAACCATACAAGACTGAGTACCTTTACCTATCATCTCATCCATTAGGTTATAAGTATCACCAAGCCTTTTTGCAATACCAAAGTTCCTTATGGCAGGATTGTAGGCTACAACATTAGGGTAATAATATTCCTCATCGTATACAAGGAGGAAGAGTAGGAAAAACTTACATTGGGGTTTCGGTGTGAATTACTCGATATAGTGATAGCAAAAGCTGTTGTCTCGGTGACTCTGTAACTCAGTCAGAGTGAGTGTAAGACCCGCACTCCATGAACCCGATCTAAACCTTGTTTCATGTCATAACAGGTCTTCTAATCATCACTGGACCAGACGAGACGAGTGGATGACAATCAGGTATGAAATCGGACCAATTCAGGTATGAAAAGTTAGATACTGGTCAATGGTACCGGTCGATGGTCAACCGGTATAGCCTGCGCAGCATGGATCCAGAAACGGATCTCTATGGGTCCTACTTTCTAAATTTCAAACCGAAGGACTTTCATAATGTTAGGAGGCTTCCTAAACCTAATCCTAGCCTATATAAGGACCCTTAAACCTCTTAAAACCTCTTCCATTGATCCTCACAAACCCTAGAAAGGAGAAAGAGGCTGAAGAAGGAGAAGAAGCTAGGAAGGAGAGGGAAGAGCCGCCGTTGCCGTTCGACGAAGAACACATTACCGCAAGTCAACGGTAAGTGCTTAAACCTTCCTCTACAATAAGTATTCTAGGATGGTTAGTTGTAGTTGGATCAATACCATGCAAAGCGAGGTATTGATCTAAACCCTGTTTGCCGTTAAACCCTAAATTAGTCGTAAACCCTAGATTCAAGTTCTAAGTCGAAGATCATCGAGGCTAGGACTTGAATGGATTTGGAAACAACTTTAACTTAGTATTCAGACCTAGAATGTGTAAGAGAAAACTCTAGGATCAATAGAGGGTGACCGACGGAAGGCGAGAACCAAGCGTATGGTCGTCCGGAGACATACTGGTCGACCATACCGGTCACACTCCATGCGACCGGTACTACGACTGGTACATCGCGGGGACTGGCCTGTGGGGACCGGTCGACCATACCGATCGTATTTTTCCCCCACAGTGCTGCCACCAGTACCTGTGACCGATCTGCTCTGTGAAGAGTGTTTTTGACCCAGTTGGTTTTTCGACCAACGTAAACCCTAAGAGAACTATTCTAACTAAACCCTAATATCGTGTAGGACCTTGTGATAGCAAGCTTGGACCTTGTGACACGGAAGATATCAATCAAGCGTCAGATAAGGGAATCGGACATAAACCCTAATAATTTAATAACATTAAACAGTTGTTAGTAATTATGGTTCTGTGGATTGTTGTTTGTGCATTCTCGCATGTCATCCTTTACTTTCAGTTATTATTATTGTTCATGCATACTTGCTATGCTAGGTTGTAACTGTTAGGCATGTGATTGTTTTCGTTGGTGTGTGGAATGGGAAGGACTGGAGATCTGGGATCATTCCTCACACTAGCACCTTTCGTATCGTTCTGTCTTAGCATGCTTGGTGCGGGTAGGGTATCAGGGGGAGGAAGTGGCACTGTGGTCTCCGGCTTGGCCACTAGACTCTAGCTCTATCTCTATGCCGTAGGGAGCTGTGCTGGGACATGGCCTACTGTGATGACATATAGGATTGGTTAGTTACGAGCCCAGTTTGCAAGCCCTCGCCAATAGGGGCTTACGTGTTGGTATGGGTAGAGTATCAGGGGAGGTGTTGGCGGTATTTGATCCGGACGCCTTAGCTCTATCTCTATTCCATGATAGGGTGCATGTGGGACGACAGTGGTGTTTGATCCATTGGGCAGCTTCACACACTCGTGTATAGAGGTGCGGTGGCCGTCAATCCTTTCAATAGCACATTGCAAACTTTAAACCAGACCATAATGTGAATGTTACTCATGCATATGTTTGTTGCATTGTCTGATTGTCTTACTGAGCTTGTGAGCTCACCCTTGTGTACACACTATTTTTAGATGTCGATGCAGTTTATTCGGTGGAGGATTACATGAACGCTCTGGCGTATGGAGGTGTTGCTGCTTTAGAAGTGCAAGCAGGAGAGGACGAGCATGACACTTCATGCGAGTGCCCTTTCTGTGTGTACCTTTAGGATTTGATTTTATTTATTTTAATTATTTTCGATTGAAAATACAGTGATGTAAAGATATTTACTTAAGTTTTGGGAATTTGAATAATTGAACATTTTATTTAAGTTTATCAATAGATTACTCAGTTCATTTAATTTAAGACTTTCACTGTATTTTATTATATTCTGATTAGGGTTATGTGCAATGGTTTGTATGAGTGGACACGGTCTTATTGAGATCCTAGTGTGAATCGTTGGTTCAGTGATGGTTCACTCACACTTCTGGTTCGACCAGAATTTGGGGTGTGACAACTTGGTATCAGAGCTCTTAGGCTCTGTCCAACAGACTATATTGCACTTAACTAAGTCAATGAACTGAGATAGGAAGAATTAAAAGCTTTAATAAAAACCCACCTTAAGCACTTGTTTGATGTCTGAGACTAAATTAGAAAGAGCATAATATATTATACTAAATATGGAATTAATAACAGACATGCTCTAGAAAGGAAACCAGCGTGACAAGTGAAAGAATCATAAGATTTCATAACAAGTAACAGAAAAATTTTAGAAACATAAATTATCTAAAGAGTATAAAAAGTTAATTGTGCTACAGGGTACAGTCCACAAGCCGGAGTTACCCTGTTATATATAAACCATGCTGTGAAAGAGAGGGAAATAAGAGCTCTATCATGGGATTGGAGGCCTAGGAGGAATGGGGTCAGCGATGTCATAATCAATCTCGTAGGCTACCATGAGCCAGTGCACCTGCTCCTGGGTGACTCTGAGGCTGCAAATAAGGTGTTCTAGGTCACAGCTCATCTCCTGCTGGGCATCTCGAATCTCCGTGAACATACCCAACACGGTATTGGGAGGAGGCTGAGATGGTCCCGCTGCATACGTGGGCGTGGTGTCGCGCGCGAACATCCCTCCATCTGATCATCGTCACCCTCATCATCACCCCCTGCCTCTGCTGCATGAGCCGCATTGGCTGGTGCTGCTGCTACTGCCGCGGCTGCTACCCTCCTGAGTGGGCGAGGACGAGCCTCTAACTCCTCATCGCTGACCGACAGGTTGTCCATCTGCATCTAAAGAATGGCATCCTAGTCAATGTCTGAGGTCATAGTGTCCTCAACGACAGTCTCACCCTTCATGTCCACTCGTAATCGCTGCAGAAGAGTGGTGATGAGATATGGAAGGTTACTGGCCCGATCGGATAGAGTAGCCTGACGCATGGTCCTGATAATGATGTAGGGGAGACAGACCCGCTCCTAGTGCGGACACAATAGGTCAAATACTGAGTGAGCTAAGACAACTCACTGTAATGGCTTCTCTGAGGCACGATATTGTGTTGGATGATGCGAAAGTATACACGAGGCACAGGTCTCAAGCTAGCAGCCTTCATAGGTGCTCCAGGGTTAAGTATCTGCTCCGAAATCTCCTGACGCAGATCCTCAGTGAGAAAGCCCTTCATCTTAGGGGCGCAGTAGACCAAGTCCCCATCATTTGGGATCCCTAGAAGATCAACAAGCTGGTGTGTGTTGAAAGATATAGGGACGCCCTTGACGAGACTGGTAAGGCGGAGTTCCCTGCCTTGACTGAAGTCATTGACATTTCCCTCTATCTCCAAGTTGGCGTAGAAATGTTTGACTAGGTTGGGGTGAGTGGTCACAATGTACGTGATGAAGGGCAACCACCCAAGTCTACCAAAAGCTGCTTCAACATCAAATCGATGAAGCTGCTCCAAGTTCACCCGTCGCCCTGACTTGATATTCTTCTCGTCAAACCAAGGGAAGCGGGCTTGCACCGCCTCGGAACGAAACCACCGCTTATCAAGCTGTGGAACAGGAGGATGCAGACGATTCATGCCAAGACCGAATGAACGTTTACCTGCATCTCTGCGTTGAGACATTTTGAACTACAAACCAAGACAAAACAAAGAAAAATGGGTTAGAAATTTTCAAAATTTCGGCAACATAACGACAGTAATTTAAGCAAAAGCCTCGAACTCACCCAAAACCTGGGGAGGAGGAATTACGTAACCCCCAAACACCTCATGGAAACGAAACATCCATCAAACAAACAAGAAATTTAGGAATTTTCAAGAAAAATTTGATTTTTATCAAAACTTAGGTTAAAAACCTAAAAATTCAATTTTTTTTTTGAAAACCATTCGGTGGAACCTCAAATTAGTTGAGGGCTTTTGCTTCTAGAGGTCCCTAAACCCTTTCTAAGCCGAAGAAAAAGATTTCTTGCGGTTAGAATCTCCTAAACTAAGAAAAACCTAGTTTTTGGGCTTGGAACCATGGAGAAACGATGTAAAAATGGTAAATGGAAGGAAGGAACTTACATGGAGGCAATGTTCTAGGTCTGGATCGGAAGGAAATAGCTTCTAAGAACACCAGTCGGACTGTAGCAACTCACAGAGCCAGAGAGGAATCGCCACCGGAGAGGAAGAAGATAGGAAAAGTGAGAAAAATCTCACTTTTCACGATTTTAAAGAGGATTCTGGGCATACCGGCATCCGCGGTTGGAAAAGAAAAAACTTTCCTTGCTCCACGCCCCACTTGCCAAATGAGCCCATGCTTTAAGTATTTCCACCCATCCAATATACTCCTCCACACCCAATAAGGTTTATTACCAAGTTTAGCCTCCATAAAATCTGAATTCGGGAAATAAATGGCCTTCAAAAATTTACTCCAAGAAGCTGTCGGCGATGACAACAATTTCCATGCCAATTTGGTAAAAAGAGCCAAGTTTTGAATAAGAGGGTCCCGCAAACCCAATCCTCCATTATCTTTTGATTTACATAGTCCACTCCAACCAATCCAATGAATATTCTTTTTCCGAGAATCATTCCTTCTATAGAACTCAGCAGCTGACTTCCTTATGGATTGATGGTGAGAAGAAGACAATTTAAAGTGAGAAGCAGCATAGTTTGATATGGATAAAATAACTGATTTTAAAATGACCTCTCTCCCTGCATAAGATAAAAACTTATTTTTCCAACTTGCCATCCGGTAGCCGATCTGGAATCGAATTATTGTAAGGCTGTTGCGGCTATGACGTCATTGTTGACATCCATCTTGTTGACCATTCGATCTTGAATGTCTTTAAAACAATGTTTCTTAGAGAGACCAAATTCCGTTGGTAATCCAAGATATTTCGCCGGGCCGTCTCCATACTTTATTTTGAGCATTCTTGAGAACCATCTCTTGAACTTTGTGAGAGTATTTGGACTGAAGGTCAAGGATGATTTGTGCAAATTTATTTTTTTGACCTGAAACTCTACAATAGGTGTTCAAACATTGATTCAAGGAATTAATAGCATTAACATTAACCTCTCGAGAACAGAAGACTGTCATCTGCAAATAGAAGGTGGGGGAGAGGAGGAGCACAATTTTTAATTATGATCCCTTTAATTACTCTATCCACTTTAGCCTTAATATAGGTAGAAAGGGCATGGGCACATATGATGAAAATAGCCAGAGATAGAGGGTCCCCTTGCCTAATTCCCCGAGTAGGTTTTATGCTTTCCATTTCCAATCCATTCACCAGAATAGTATAAGAAACAGAAGAGATACATTTCATGACCATTTGGATCCATTGGGATTGGAAACCAAGTCTAGATAGCACTCCTTCAATAAAGTTCCACTGAATTCGATCATATGCTTTTTGCATATCAAGCTTCATCGCCATAAGACCAGACCCATTTTGCCTTTCTTCATGTTCTTAATGTAATGGAAAGTCTCATGGGCCATAATGATATTATCAGATATGGAACGATTAGGAATGAAGGTAGACTGGGCAGCGGATATAATGTTATCCAATAAAGCTTTAAGCCTATTGACCAGGATTTAGATATTAGCTTCATACATACCCCACATAAGCAAATGGGGCGAAATTGGTCAATAGATTCAGGATTATTCACTTTAGGAATCAAGCATATACATAGGTTTTATTTAAACCTTCAAAAAACTGTCCCCTAAAAAAGAAATCATGGATGAAAAAATTTATATCCTCTTTTGTGAGATTCCAAAAATTTTGGAAGTAGGATGCAAGATATTTGTCAGGCCAGGGCTTTTGTTTGGAGCCATAGCAAAAAGAGCGGTTTTGATTTCATCCTCGGAAGGCAGTCGGCCAAGATTTTCATTATCCTCCAATGAAATTTTTGGTTGAATCGAATTAAGAATTAAATTCAAGGCCTCATTATCCACAATATTAGAGGAATATAATTCTCTGAAGTAGGATAAGATTACTTCTTTTTTTTTGGGTAAATGGATAAGATTACTTCATTGTGCTGAGGAAGACAATGTTGGAAAAAGAATTAGAAGACAAAAAAAAAAAAAACCGTAAATTGCCTTAGGACTACTAAGGGTATAAAGGTAACTTCAATAAGAATAAGGGTATTTGATCTTTTAAAAAAATAACCCTTGTCTCCGTCAGTAACTAATGTCCATGGACTAATGGAATAGACTTTTGTGTTATAAATATGACTTTTTGAGGGAAATTTGTGTAAGTCAAATGCATAGGATAACGTCACGTAATAAACGAATTATCAATGGGAGGTCTATATAATTTTCCCAATCATTTATATATTCATTTTTTTTAGGTAAATGTGCTCCAAAATGTAAGCTAATCTTCTGATTTCCATTCAAGTATACAAACTAAATATGTTGTATACCTGAAACTATGATTTTAATTTTATATTGTTTATTTTTATATTTTAAAGTTTTAAAAAATATTTGAACATTCTCCCAGTAACGAGAATGTCAATGTCATCAAATGATCATATACGGTTTTATCATGAATGAGTTAGACACTATCATCAGTATATGGATTGGGATGGGTATCGCACTTATGTAAAAAATAGCTACCAAATCTTATTGGTTATACTCATTCTTGAGACCCTTTTTTTTTTTTTTTTTTTTTTTTGTGGAAAAATAATCTATTCAGAAAATAGGTGGCTTACAACCGAAGCTTCATCTTTACATAAGATATAAACCCAGGGAGCGAAAACAGCCCAGTGAATCAACCTCGCCAATGACACTGCCTTCCTAGCTAGAGAATGAGCAACACTATTAACTTTCTTAGGAATAAAAATAGAGGAAACAGAAGAACAAAGAGAAGCCAATTTCAGAATATCCTCCCTAATAGGCTGCAACTCACTTACACAGGGCCGAAGATGATCATTAACACATTTGACTAGAGAATCACAGTCAGATTCGACAATAATGTTTGCAAAACCATCTTCCACCACTATCATGAGGGCCCTTCTAACTGCTGTTCTTGAGCCTTATAACTCTAAATTTGAAACAGTCTGTAACTCGACATGGTATTAAACGGAGTAATATAAATGTAAGTAACATTTTATTTCTTAGTGTTGCTAATTATAATGTTTTTCATGTTTTAAAATTGTGTTTTGCATGTTCCCTATGTGTGTATCTTATCCCGTATCCATGTGTATATATACGTATCCATCGTATCCACGATATAGTACGATATGTTTCTTAAAATCACCGAAATGATATGATATGGATATGCAATACTTTAATCCTTGCGCATAACAAAATAAATGTTTCACATTTGAACATATAAAAACCGGCGTCAACTATGAGCCATCTTGTCAAACAATGCCAATTTCCTCTCCTTGACTTCGTGAGCTGTCTTTACGATGCTTCTACTTATACTGGATCTTTCTATCAATAATATTTTCTTTCTAAAAATAAAAAAAAATCGATTGTTACCCAAATGGTGGGATCCATCAAGAATGGTTCAACCTGTATGTATTTGTATCCTCCTTGGGATCTCATCACCGTCTATATCTAGTGGGTCATATAGTCTAGAAATGAGTCCTATATCACATCGACTATAATGAAATCTCATGAAAAATACATGTACATCTAAATGTAGGTGATCCAAACTCAAATCCACTGATTTTTTTAAATTCAAAAAAAGAGTAACACTCTTTCCCCATTAAGGTAAACATCGGACGTATCTCTTACCAAAAAAAAATGACAACCCACGTATCAACGACAAAAGTTTAGAAAACTTGACTAACATTTTAATTAATAAAAAAATTAGTTTAAAATATTCAAAATAAAAATGAGTTTAAAATAATGAATTATTTATAGGCAGAATGTGCTGCCATAAATCTCAAAACCAATAAATAAGCTTTGGCATGCTGTTACCCACCTTACATCTGTAAATTCGAAGAAAGGTGAGCCCTCAATATTCGTGACAGACGATCCGATTTCCAAAGCTTTAGAAAACTTAATTAAAATCTAATAAAAAAAATGAGTTTAATGTTTATTTAAAGTAAAAACAATCAATATGCTAATGCCTCGGAAACATCACGTTTATGGATAAATTGGGAAAATTTGGATTGGATTTGAATTCGTATTCATTTAGTAGAATTTGGATTCGAATAATTGGACTTGGATATGAAGTTGGAATTGGATATCATTAAAATTGATAGGATTATTTTCATTCTATTTAGTCTAGTGTTAAGAATCTTAGATTTTAGATTATTAAGACGCATATAGTCTTAATATTTATATAGCTTTATAACTTATTTTCTTAGGATAGACAATACCTTTGTTTTTTAAATGAGGGATTTCTCTCATTTTCCTTGCCATTTGTATTCTAATTCCATTTCTTGATTCGAATCTGGTTTTTCAGACTTGAATTTGAATTTGATTTTTATAAATTGGTCGGATTTCTGATCGGTTACGGATAAGATGATAAACGAATTTTAATTCAGATAGTGACGTATCTGATTCGACGTTTATATCCTAATCAAGCTCAAGGTTTTAAATCAAGGTATCAATTAGTTTATTATGGGAATCCAATGGGAAAATGAGTCATTGTCGATACTATATATAATAATATTAAAATCAAATCAAATGGAAAATCGATCTTATCCAACACTGATACGAATATGTGGATCTAATGGATCGAAAGATTCCAAACATGATCCCTTCAACCATTATAGCAGAGCCCAAGAACAATAACAGTGAGCATAAGAAAGGTCGCCTGGAGACTGATTTTAATATGGAAGTGGTGCTAGGCTACTAACCATGTGCCTTCCTGTTTGTATATGTTATATGTCATATTGGACGTCTCGAACTCGGAATAAGTAGCAGCGCTTTTGACCTATTTCATCGTTAAGCCCCCAAATCTTGTGTTTGGTTTCTGAATCTCCTCTTCTCAGTCCCAGTCTCTTGTAAAAATTGAGCATCCTTCTCCAACTGAAGAGAGATGGCTGAATCAATTCTTGTCATTGATGTGGGTGAGATCCTGAAGATGATGATGTCCATGGCAACTCCAGAGATTGGCCTCGTATGAAATCTCAAGGAAGAGCAGGAAAAGTTGGTAAGCGCTTTGACTACTGCTTACGAACTTTTCCTGCTGCTATCCAAGCATTTCTATAGGATGCTGAAAAACAACAAGAAGAAAATGAGACTGTAAGATTATTCTCGAGAAGGCTCAGATGAATTTGGTTATCAAACCAGTGGATTGAAGGTGACAATCAAGGTGAGTAAATTCTTCTTGTCTGTTTTTAAGCTAAAGATGGCTTACAAGATCAAGAACAGAAACAAGGAGTTTGATGAAATATAAAGAAAAATGGGTTCATTCAATTTTGTTAGGGCATTTTTTTCCCACAAGTCTTCAAAATAGAAAGACCGTAGGGACATTCTCTTTTGTAGATGAGGTTGTTGGAAGGGATGATGACAAGTTAGAGGTAGTAATCATGTTAACTAGCTCTGACAATCAAGATATTCTCTCCGTTCTTCTTATAGTTGGAATGGGAGGGCTGGGAAAAATCAGGTTTGTAAAATTTGTCTACAAGGATAGTCTTGTAACCAAGTATTTTCACGAAAGAATATGGATCCATGTCCCTAGAGATTTTGACATCAAGAAAGTTTTGACAGACACCACAAAATTTATTACATATATAACATGTCAGTTTTCATCTATTGATATGATACAGCAAAATCTTAAAGATGAGTTGAAAGAGAAGTTGTTTTTACTTGTATTGAATGATATATGGAATGATGATAGTGAACAATGTGATATGCTTAAGTCTTCATTTTAAAGTGGTGCTAGAGGCAGCAAAATCATTGCTAATACTCGTAAAGTGAAGTTGCATCAATGAATGATAAGCAAGCTTGTTATACACTACCTTAAAAGTTTGTGGTAATTGTTGGAGCATTCTCAAACATAAAACTTTTGGAAACAAAGGTGCTGAAGATACTCCAAATACGGTAACAATAGGGAAGGTAATTGTGAAAAAGTATGGAGGTGTGCCATTAGCTGTGAAATCACTAGGAGGCTTGCTGCATATCAAGAAAGATCAACAAGAGTGGTTATCAATAAATAATAGTGAGATTTGGGTTTTATTTAAGATAAAAATGGAATCCTTCCTGCACTAAAATTGAGTTATGATCACTTGCCATCACCTTTGAAACAATGTTTCTTGTATTGTTCAATATTTCTCGAACGTCGTTATATCTTAAAAGATGATTTAATCCAACAATGGATTGCATTAGGGTTCATCCAACCATCCATAAGAGGCAAATGGAAGATGTTGGAAATGATTGTGTCAACTATTTCTCAATTCAAAAGGGCTCAAGAGGGCGTGCAATAGTGGGACGAAGGACCTTTTTTAGTTTTAGGATTTTTTTTTTTTTTTTGGTATTTTCTATTTTTGAACATATATTAACTTTGTTGTAGAATTCATTCTTCCAAGATAGTGAGAAAGATGATTTTGGTGATATATTTAAGTTCAAGATGCATAATCTTGTTTTTGATCTAGCACATTCTCTTTCAAGGATCACAATGTAACTGTTGGGGGTGAAGAATTAAAAAACAACTCCTATGTTTTTCATCTTGAATTGTATAAAAATGACTCGAGAAGGCCTGTCTAAGGCTAGAAAGTCATGATCATTGCATTTGATATGCTCTTGCGGAACTTCCATTTCTAGCAATGTCCTTATATGCTATTGAAAAAAAATAAGCATTTATGTGTTCTAAAATTGTCTTACTGTATGAAATCGAAGAGTTTGTTGGCCTTCATATTGTAATTGTTGGCAAATTGGGCTAACTGGGTCAAGTTTAATGAGAGAGTGTCTGTGGACCCTACAAACGATATGGTAGTAAAACAGGCAATGTGGCTTTGTTACAGGTGCTGTGAAGCATGAAAGAGGAGAGAGAATCAGAAGAGAGAGAAAGAGGAGAGAGAATCAAAAGAGAGAGAAAGAGGAGAGATAAAGAGGAGAGAGAAAGTGGGACCCACCAAGGTGGCATGCCACCATGGCAGCTAGCCTGGCCGAGGGCCAAGGCAGCCCAGCCAGCAGGCCAGCCGCATGGCACCACAGCAAGGCACCACAGCAAGCAGGCCCGTATGGCACAGCCTGCATGGCACCATCGCAAGCCATGCCGTCGCATGGCACAGCCGCAAGGTCCAAGCGTGCACGCTGGCTTTGTCTCTCTCGCATGCCGCGCCCTCCCCCAACTGTTCGACGATTTTCCAGGAGAGAGAAAACCTCTCTGGAAAATCGTCTCTGTAGACTTTTAACAAAAGTGTAAATGGTTACAGAGGCCATTGTTTGTATTCTCAGGGGTATTTTGGAAACAAAAGAATGTTGAAGATGTGAGATCGGCTGCCTAATGGAGCCACGTCTTCAAGATTCCAAATCTATGGTTCTGGTGAAAGCGGGCTATGGTGTTTCTCACTCGACGTCGTTTGATGCTCCCGCGAAGGAGCCCATTGGCTGGGCACAGCTTAAAACGGTGTTTCGCGCACATGGAATCGGAGCTCTTATTCAGTGTGGTGCATTCACTGTGTGACGGCGGAAAAGATGACAATCATGCGCATCACGTGACCTCCGATTTTTGGAGGCGGGATTATTCTGATCCAAGGGATCCCGTCAGATCCCGCCTTTATGACTTTGATCTGACGGACGATCCCTTAGATTCTCTGCGCAGCCAATCAAACCGCGACAACTAGCGGTGCGGCGCCGCTACGGCACTTCGCAGGTGCACCAAATGAAGCTTAAAGATTCCTTTTTAAATTTTCTTATTGGCCGAAATTGTTTTCTTCATAACTTGATCATCCGGAGGCCAAATCCGACGATCCAAATTGCACCGAGCTAGGTTTTTCATTTTCTTTCTATTGAGAATGGTTTTAGAAGCTGTTGGCCGCATGAAACAGAGGCAGAGAGGTGATTTTGAAGAGAAAAGCTTTATTTCTTGATTTTTTGATGATCTCTGGTTTGGGGAATTGAAAACAATCAATCATCCTCTCTATTCATGCCCATGTTGATGCATCACTGTGTTTTTTGAAGGATGGTGAAGCTTCTCTGCATATGACAAGGAATTGATTGATTATCAGAAGAAGAGGAACGTCGTCAATTGTCAGAAAAAATTGGTTGTGAGATTTTCTCATTCCCTAACTCTTTAAATAATTTTATGTACTGTATGCTTGAATAGGTGAAAAGAAAAATTAGTGGAATACCTATCTAGCTTGTGGGATTTAATTGTAGGGCATCACTATAAGCCCCAAAAGACTTTATTTGTGGTGTATTCAGTGGGTGCTAGACACTGGCTTTATGCCTGAATTTTGGTGTTGTTACACCCTCTCAGTTTTATGCTGGGAAAATTTAGGGTTAGTATCCTTGTCCTGTAAAGGGCTAAAAGTTAAGTATTGAGTAAATACGGAGCCCATTGGGCATGGGCATTACTTCGTGGATTAGCCATCACACACTATGGTGGTGAACCACGTAATCCTTCTGTGTTGTGGTATGTTTTGATTATATATTTTGTGAAGTGCGTGGAATGATTTGCAGGATGGGTGTGCAAATCTGGTAGACCTGGCCACTGAGTGGTTGCGAGGTAGATTTGCATACGGTTGTGTGTGGGACAGTTTATTTCATAAACATCACTGGGCAGCAAAGAAATATCAGGGGAAAAGTTATTACACTGATTCACCCCCCCCCTCTCAGTGTCATTCAAGGTCCATCAATTGGTATCAGAGCGCCAGGCTCAAGAACAGCTAAATCAGCATCTGAGAGATCAGAGGGTAACAATGGCACCAGGGGAAGGTTCACATAAACCACCATTGTTCGTTGGTACAGACTTTGTGTTTTGGAAAAGGAGAATGGAGATTTATGTGGGATCACTTTAGTTTAATATTTGGGCTGTAGTTGAAATTGGCTACACTCCACATAATATAGTTACTCCTAGTGCAACAGACAAAAATAATTTTGAGAATAACAGAAAGGCACTGCAAAGGAGGTCTGGGATAGACTGATAAATATCTATGAAGGAGACAAGAAAATCAAGAAAGTGAAACTACAAACATTCAGGGCTCAATTTGAAAACCTGAAAATGAATGAGGATGAAACTGTTGATCAATACATGAACAGAGTAAATGAAGTGGTTAACTCCATCAGAGGACTTGGTGAAGACTTAAAAGGTTCTGTTGTTTGTCAAAAAATATTACGGTCTCTCACATCCAAGTATGAATCAAAGGTTTCTACTCTTGAAGAAACTAAGGATTTGGATAAAGTCACCATAGATGAAATACATGGAGCATTGACAACTTTTGAGATGAGAATAGACCCTGGAACTACTGTAGACAAGCAAGTAGCTGTCAAGCTGAAAATTTATGAGAAACAAATTGAGGAAGAAAGTGAAGATGAGGCCACAGCTCATTTCACTAGGAAATTGAAAAAGGGTACAGGAAAATATAAAAACAAGCTTCCATTCAAGTGCTTCAATTGTGGTAAAGTTGGACACTTCGCTGCAAAGTGCCCAATGAAGAGTAAGTTTGACAGTGATGATGAAGAAGATAGAAAAAGAAAGTTTAAATGAAAGAAAAATTATAACTTCAAGAAAAACAAGTCCAACAACAAAAGGAGTTTTATCTCTAAAAGAAGCACTGAAACTTCAGATGATGACTCTGATGAAATCTCTGAAGATGAGCCTAGTGAGATTTTGTTCATGGTTTATATTGAAGATCAAGAGAAGAACTCAGATAAAGGAAAATTCTCCCCAAAAAGCAATGAAGAAAAATTTGTGAATTCTATCTCAAGTGGTGATGAAGAAAGAGACAATGAAGATAAATTTTCAAGCAGTGATGAAGAAGGTGAGATAAACTTAGAACTTGTGGCAGCCATGAAGGAACTCAAGAAGGAAAGGAAGCATAACAACTTTGCCTCTCAAGAAGCCAAAAAGCAAAAGCAAGTGATTCAAGAATTGAAAGCTCAATATGAAGAGTCCAAGAAAATTATAGAAAATCTCAATACTCAGCTTAAACAAGCATCTGTAGACTACTCCATGGTGTTGAATGAGAATGCAAGTTTGAAAGTTCAACTTGAAGAACAACTTCCTATGGTTGATCGATTTGAAGAATTTGAGAATGATTTTACTCTTCTAAAGACAAAAGTAGCAGAGTATGAAAAAGAAGAGGTTGAGAGACAACAAAAATTATCTCAACATGAGGATTTAAATAATTCTACTCAAGTGCATCCTAGTAGTAATAAGCTTGACAGGATTATCAATGCTCAAAGACCTTCCCACATCAAGTTTGGCCTTGGTTTTGATAAAGGAGAGACATCAAAAATTGCCAACTCAAAGGGAAAAGGGCCCATATCTTTTGTAAAGGAAGATGAAAAGGGTAAGGACCCTATAATTCATTGTCATGGTGGAAACAAAATTCCTCTTCCTAAGATTAACTATGCAAGGCCAAGACAAAATGCATGGCAAGGCAAGAGAATGGAGTATGACAATTTCTACAAAGAAAACTATCCCAGTGCACCACAGAGACAGATGAGATACATGGAAACTACAAGGTCAAGACCTTATTTTCAGGGTTACTGCTACAGATGTAACAACTTTGGACATAAAATTACTACCTGCAAATTCAACATGAGAGATGTAAAATTTGAGAGTAGAAATCAATTTGCTCCCCTTGAAGAGAAGTTTGTTGAGTGTTACAACTGTCATAACTTTGGGCATGTAGCAAGGAATTGTAGAACCATCTTTCCCCCTATGCCACCTTTACAGAGACAGCATAGCAGAACAAGAAGAGGTTCCAAAGTAGAAACATGTTGAGAAGGCATCATCACAGAAGAGAGTTTGGGTTCAGAGGGACAGAACAGAAAGAGACAGCTCTTTGGTTGTCCAGACAGCTTTTAAAGCACAAGACAGCTCTACACCATGGATTATTGACAGTGGATGTTCAAGTCATATGACTGGAGACAATAATAGGCTTCTGAAGCTTCAGCATTATGAAGGAGGTTCAGTTAAATTTGGCAACAATGATGGTGCCAAGATAGTTGGAAAGGGAAGCATCAGCCTCATTAATGGAAATATAAAATCTCATGATGTTCTCTATGTTTCAGGTTTGAAACATAACTTATTGAGTGTCAGTCAGATCTGTGATAGGGGTCACAATGTAATTTTTAATGATCAAGGATGTGAGATCCGAAGGTCTAATAGTGGAAAGTTGATGGCATCAGGAAAAAGAACTCATAGAAACCTCTACATTTTGTCTGAAGATTTTGAAGAGAATTGTATGATGAGTCAAGAAGAGGAAACATGGTTATGGCATAGAAGATTAGGACATATTGGCTTTGAAAATCTGTCAAAAATATCCAACAAGAATGTTGTAAGAGACATTCCTTTATTGAAAAATCCTTCCAATGATATCTGTGCATCTTGTCAGAAAGGGAAGCAGACAAGAACATCATTCAAGCCTAAGGAATACCACACTACTCAACCATTGGAGATAATTCATACAGATTTATGTGGGCCAGTGAGAATACAAAGCATTGCAGGAGAAAGGTACTTCATTCTATTTATAAATGACTACTCTAGAATGACTTGGGTAATGTTTCTAAAACATAAGTCAGAAGCTCTGGCTAGATTCAAGATCTTCAAGACTTAAGTTGAAAATGAGACAGGGAAGAAAATCAAGTGTTTGAGATCTGACAGGGGAAGAGAGTACACCTGGATTGACTTTGCAGAATATTATTCTGAGAACGGCATCAAGAGACAAACTTCAGCTCCTAGAACACCACAGCAAAATGGTGTTGCAGAAAGAAAGAATAGAACTGTTCAAGAGATGGCCAGGACTATGTTAACTGAAAATGACATGGGGAATAAATTCTGGAGAGAAGCAGTGCATACAGTAATATATGTTCAAAATAGGTGTATGTTGAGGCCACATAAAGACAAGACACTCTATGAACTATGGTTTGGTAAGGAGGCCACAGCAAAGCACTTCAAAGTGTTTGGTAGTAAATGTTATATCAAGAACACCAGTCATGGTCTAGGAAAGTTTGATGATAGGGATGATGAAGGAATATTTCTTGGCTACTCTACCTCTAGCAAAGCTTACAAATGCTATAATAAAAAACTTGGTAAAATTATTGAAAGTGCAGATGTGAGAGTTGATGAGCACAAGAATTCTCCTGTAGGATCAAATAATGAGGTTCCTATTTTTGAAGACCTGGACAGTGAGCAAAATGACAATGAAACAGAAAAGGAGCATGATGTTACAAATGTGCCAAGACAGAGAGCTATGGTTGAGACAGAAGAAAGAGAAGAGCAGTCTGATTCAGAGGTAGATAAGCAGAACAAAAGTGGCTCAAGAAGGGTAAAAAAGAATCATCCTGACCAATTAATTCTTGGTAATCCATCTGCTGGTATACAAATAAGGAAAGTGAGACAACCAAAACAAATGTTCTCTCTATTATTCTCACATTGAACCAAAATCAGTTACAGAGGCATGTGAAGATGCTAGTTGGCTCAAGGCAATGAATGAAGAGTTAGATCAAATAAAGAAAAATAAAACTTGGGAATTGGTGTCAAGGCCTACAGACAAGAATGTAATTGGCACTAAATGGGTCTACAGGAACAAGCTCAATGAAGATGGCAAAATTGTAAGGAACAAGGCCAGATTAGTTTGTAAAGGATATGCTCAGGTTGAGGGCATTGACTTTGAAGAAACATTTGCTCATGTTACTAGACTGGAAGCAATCAGGATGTTTTTTGCATTTGCTGTATACAAAAATTTCAAAGTTTATCAGATGGATGTCAAGTCAGCTTTTTTGAATGGTGACTTGGAAGAAGAGGTGTATATAGAGCAACCAGAAGGATTTCAACTGAGTGAAGATCCTACACTTGTTTGCAGACTGAGAAAAGCATTGTATGGGTTGAAACAAGCACCAAGAGCATGGTATTTAAGGCTGGACACTTATCTCTGTCAATTGGGTTTCAAGAAGGGACTGGTTGATAGCAACTTGTATGTCAAATCTGTTGATGGTAGTCAGACAGTTGTGGTTGTGTATGTAGACGACATCATCTTTGCAGGCCAAAAGGATGAATTATGTCAGGACTTTGCTCAGAGAATGCAAGATGAGTTTGAGATGTCCATGATTGGGGAACTATCTTATTTCTTAGGTCTGCAGATCAGTCAGTTAAAGAATGGATTCTTTTTATCTCAGACTAAATATGTGAAGGAAATATTGAAAAAATTCACAATGGAAGACTGTACACCCATGAGCACTCCAATGATGACAAGTTGTAAGCTAAGCAAAGAGGATGACTCTCCATCAGTTGATAATACTATGTACAGGTCAATGATTGGAAGTCTACTCTACTTGACTGCTACTGGACCAGATATTCTTCAGTCTGTGTGCATGGTAGCTAGATTTCAAGCTGGCCCAAAGGAGACACATGTGGTAGCTGTGAAGAGGATTTTCAGATACTTGAAGGGGACAATGGAGTATGGTCTCTGGTATGCAAAAAGCAAGGATCTGGTTTTGTCATCCTACTCAGATGCAGATTGGGCAGGTTGTGTTGATGATAGGAAGAGCACTAGTAGAGGTGCCTTCTATCTGGGTAGAAATTTGGTGGCTTGGCATAGTAAAAAACAAGAGTCAGTCTCATTGTCTACAGCAGAGGCAGAATATATTACAGCCACTTCTTGTTGTACACAGGTTTTGTGGATGAAACAAATGTTGAAGGATTTAGGCATTGAGTCAGACAAGCCTATTTCAATGTTCGAAGTTGATTTCGACTAGCGAGTTTACGTACGGAGGTCCTAAGTTGATCATTGCTCGACGAAGTCTGATTTGAGCCCCGGTCAAACTGATCCCTCCGGCAGGGGGTGGTCTCGTATTAGCAATGTTTTGATCGCACGTATCTGTCGTTGCCGATGAACCGATCACCAAGAGAAAGTTTCTCTCTTAAGGTGAAGCGCGTTTCAACCATCTCCAACTCTCTCCGAAAGGCTTGGGAGGTGGCAACGGAATATGTTGGAATTGCTTCTTCCCCCACCACGGATGAAACCATGACAAACTGAACGGAAGGTTCAGATAGCGAATTCTGTGACTCATTTATCACCGCGTCTACATCTATCCCCATGGATTTTCGGGGTATGATCCTAATTCTCCCGGAGGGTAACTGGACCGAAGAAGCAAGAAGGCTGGCTCTTCTTGCCTTTCCTTTGGATTTTAGATTCACTAAATTCTTTTATTTAATTTTCGTTCCTTCTATACAATTTTGTGAATCCCAATACACATTTTAATATCTTGCTTGTATGATTTTGTGACAACACTAGTGCTATAAATATCTCTAAAAATCCAGTTATGCACTCCAGGACGAAGCACATAGCCATTCGGTATCACTTCTTGAGAGAAAAGGTTTTGGAAGGAGAAGTTCAGTTAGAGTTCATTCCTACAGCAGAGCAGATTGTAGATATCTTCACAAAGCCTCTTCCCAAAGAACAGTTTGGCTACTTGAGACAGAAGTTGGGAGTGGTTATCCTCCCCAAGCATTGAGGAGCTTGGAATGGGGGAGCAGTGTATAGTTATTCTATTTTTTTTTTCTCCCTATATAGGACTCAGTGGGAGTCTATTGGTATTTTTTTTTGTGTTACTATGGTGTTGGGCTTATGTTTTGGAGCGTCCATAGGATTGGGAAGATGCGGTGGGCACTCCTATGTGGCAAATCCCTTTGTTCTTGTTGTCAAAGGGGGAGAAATTTATGTGGATTGAGTAGGGATTGAGTAGTTGCGAACAATTCCAAAGGGAGAGATTGTTGGCCTTCATATTATAATTGTTGGCAAATTGGGCTAACTGGGTCAAATTTGATGAGAGAGAATGTCTGCGGACCCTACAGGTGATATGGCAGTGAAACAGGCAATGTGGCTTTGTTACAGGTGTTGTGAAGCATGAAAGAGGAGAGAGAATCAGAAGAGAGAGAAAGAGGAGAGAGAATCAAAAGAGAGAGAAAGAGGAGAGAGAAAGTGGGACCCACCAAGGTGGCATGCCACCATGGCAGCCAGCCTGGCCGAGGGCCAAGGCAGCCCAGCCAGCAGGCCAGCCGCATGGCACCACAGCAAGGCACCACAGCAAGCAGGCCCGCATGGCACAGCCCGCATGGCACCATCGCAAGCCATG
Organism: Protea cynaroides; assembly: GCA_028583415.1. NCBI lineage: Eukaryota > Viridiplantae > Streptophyta > Magnoliopsida > Proteales > Proteaceae > Protea > Protea cynaroides. The sequence goes on from CM053269.1 coordinate 74,451,265, forward strand.
CCGTCGCATGGCACAGCCCGCAAGGCCCAAGCGCGCGCGCTGGCTTTGTCTCTCTCGCATGCCGCGCCCTCCCCCAACTGTTCGATGATTTTCCAGGAGAGAAAAAACCTCTCTGGAAAATCGTCTCTGTAGACTTTTAACAAAAGTGTAAATGGTTACAAAGGCCATTGTTTGTATTCTCAGGGGTATTTTGGAAACAAAAGAATGTTGAAGATGCGAGATCGGCCGCCTAAATGGAGCCACGTCTTCAAGATTCCAAATCTGTGGTTCTGGTGAAAGCGGGCTAAGGTGTTTCTCACTCGACGTCGTTTGATGCTCCCGCGAAGGAGCCCATTGGCTGGGCGCAGCTTAAAACGGTGTTTCGTGCACATGGAATTGGCGCTCTTATTCAGTGTGGTGCATTCACTGTGCGACGGCGGAAAAGATGCCAATCCTGCGCATCACGTGACCTCCGATTTTCGGAGACGGGATTATTCTAATCCAAGAGATCCCGTCAGATCCCGCTTTTATGACTTTGATCTGACGGACGATCCCTTAGATTCTCTGCGCAGCCAATCAAACCGCGACAACTAGCGATGCGGTGCCGCTACGGCGCTTCGCAGGTGCACCAAATGAAGCTTAAAGATTCCTTTTTAAATTTTCTTATTGGCCGAACTTGTTTTCTTCATAACTTAATCATCCAGAGGCCAAATCCGATGATCCAAATTGCACCGAGCTAGGTTTTTCATTCTCTTTCTATTGAGAATGGTTTTAGAAGCTGTTGGCCACGTGAAACAGAGGCAGAGAGGCAATTTTGAAGAGAAAATCTTTATTTCTTGATTTTTTGATGATCTCTGGTTTGGGGAATTGAAAACAATCAATCATCCTCTCTATTCATGCCCATGTCGATGCATCGCTGTGTTTTTTGAAGGATGGTGAAGCTTCTCTGCATATGACAAGGAATTGATTGATTATCAGAAGAAGAGGAACGTCATCAATTGTCAGAAAAAATTGGTTGTGAGATTTTCTCATTCCCTAACTCTTTAGATAATTTTATGTACTGTATGCTTGAATAGGTGAAAAGAAAAATTAGTGGAATACCTATCTAGCTTGTGGGATTTAATTGTAGGGCATCACTATAAGCCCCAAAAGACTTTATTTGTGGTGTGTTCAGTGGGTGCTGGACACTGGCTTTATGCCTGAATTTTGGTGTTGTTACACCCTCTCAGTTTTATGCTGGGAAAATTTAGGGTTAGTATCATTGTCCTGTAAAGGGCTAAAAGTTAAGTATTGAGTAAATACGGAGCCCATTGGGCATTACTCCGTGGATTAGCCATCACACACTGTGGTGGTGAACCACGTAATCCTTCTGTGTTGTGGTATGTTTTGATTATATATTTTGTGAAGTGTGTGGAATGAATTGCATGATGGGTGTGAAAATTTGGTAGACCTGGCCACTGAGTGGTTGCGAGGTAGATTTGCATACGGTTGTGTGTGGGACAGTTTATTTCATAAACATCAATGGGCAGCAAAAAAATATCAGGGGAAAAATTATTACACTGATTCACCCCCCCTCCCCTCTCAGTGTCATTCAAGGTCCATCAGAGTTATCATCCTCCATCAAGAAGTTGAAATTCTTAAGGTACTTTAACCTCGGGGCCAATCCAATTGAAACATTACCAGCATCTATCACCAACCTTTACAACTTGCAAACATTGGACCTTCTTAACTGTCCTCTAAAAGAGTTTCTGCTTCAAATGTCTCTGCTTCAAGCATTTCAAACCTTCAAAAGAGATGAGATTCTGTTTTTCAGAAAAACTCTAAGCTATCTAGGAATTGTGACTTATTTAACTCTCTGCCTTAGTTGTGTTATCTCTTCTATTTACTATAACTGGACACCTTTCAAATCTGTTTAGATCACAACTATTTTGCATCCTCAGGTTCTTGGGATCAAAACCTTTCTTTGATTAAACAAAGGGATGAAAAATTGTATGTACTTGGATTCTTCTGTTGTTTAATCAAAGAATTCTTTGTTTAACTTATTATATCCATTTTCTGGACAAAGCCAACACGTAGGCAGTTCTGTTTGACAACCACTTTTAGTCAGCCTTTCACAAACCCAATTAAAATAAAATCAAAACTGTTGGTTCTTTAACTTCTGAAAAGTACAAAACTATGAAAAAAACCATCAACCATCTTCCAAATAAATCTATGATAGAAAACTAGAACTTGTAAAGCCATTTCTGTCAAATGCAGTGATAAATTTACAAACGATCAAAAGGTGGTCCCACATTATAAGAAGTGTTGTTATAATTAATATAAATATAATTAGTGTCAAAGGAGGCAAATATGATTCAAAATCCTTGTGAAGAGACTCCTAAATATGAATGCTTTCTCACAAGAGATATGGCTTCTCAACAACTATAAGAGACAAAACACAACCTTCATCTAGGTGAAGAAATAAATTTCAGGTTTTATACAGTAGCAAGATAGATTACAAATAAAAAAAGGTATCTCGATTAAATAAAATAGATCCATGAACTTATAAATCATACACATACATGATAGACCTTGGATGACACTGAGAGGGGGGTGAATCAGTGTAAAAACCTTTTCCAACTTGACATTGTTATTTTACTGTTGCGTGGAGCTGTTGAAGAACAAAACTAATGCAAACACACAAGCGTATGCAAATCTATCTTGCTACCACTCAGTAGTTAGGTCTATCAGATTTGTACACCTATCCTGTAGTTCATTCTATACACTTCACAAGATACAAAAATAAAGCATTCCACAACATAGAAGGGTTACATGATTCACCACCACAGTGTGTGATGGCTAGTCCATGGAGTAATGCCTAATGGGCTCTGTACTCCATGGGCTCTGTATTTACTCAATACTGAACTTTTAGTCCCTCACAGAACAAGGATATTAATCCTGTATTTTCTCAGCATAAAACTGAGAGGGCATAATAATGCCAGGGTTTAGGCTATGATTGCCAGTGTCCAGCACCCACTGAACACAATACAATGCTTCCCAAACTAGCTAGGTATTTAACATTTACTACCTAGGCTAGCATACAATGGACTCCGAAACTAGATAGGCATTCAGAGATTTCTACCTATTGTAGCATACATGGCATTGAATCTATAAACAACAAGGGAGTTAAGAAAATCTCACAACCAATCTTTCCAAGTGGCTTACAGTATCCTTGGAGCTCCACACTACTTTTAATCAGCTTCAACAACATCCACCATTAGCAGAATCTGATTCTCCAAACATCTCCTTACAAGCAAGCATCATTCTCTCTCTCTCTCTCACAACCCCACAACCACGATTGATGTGTAATGAAGATTCTACCAACCTCTCATTAGCCTATAGAACATATCATAAATCAGAAATAGAGAGGTTGGTTAGACATTCAAAGCTTCAAAACCCTAGACCTCACTCTTCTTTCTTTTTTTCCCATTTTTTAATTTTTCTACAATTACCCCGAGCTCACAACCAGTCCCAACTAATAGAGAATTCAAAAATGAGTCGGGTGCAACTTGAATAATCCGATTTGGATATCGGATGGCCAAGTTATAGCCAAAACAGTGAGGCCCAATGAGATCATTTCATATGAAATCTTTCAGATGGATTCAATACACCTACGCTACACCAATGCAAAGCCGACACTGACACGTCAGTCGGCGTTGTCGGCTTTTGATAGACTGGAGGAAGAATCTCCAACGATGGCTATCGGATCTTGCGAAAAAAAGCAGGATTTCCTTTTGTCTGCTCGAACAGTCAGATCACGTCAGGCGGCGATCGGCTTTGATTTCAGCCATTGGGTTGAGATCTGGGCCACCGTCGTACCATTTGCGCACCACATGAAGTCACGGCTTGACCTTCACGCTGAGCGACGCATCTTATTAAATTGTGCCCAGCCAATCATGCTTCACGAGGGAGTATCTGACGGGATTTTGGCGCAACACTGGATCCCACATTTTTGTAGGCCGATGGATGAGTATCTGACTGGCGAGGCTTAAATCTGACTGCCGATTTTGGATTTTCCTTTTTTCCTCTTGACGAAAATGAGCCCAAACAAATTGTATATGGCCTCTGTAACCAGAATCAAAGGTGTTAAAAATGTATACAGGGTTTGATTTCCAGAGGGCTTTTCTCTCTCCTAGAAATCAGACGAACATTTAGTGTGTGAGCATTGCGGCTTGCGGGGAGGGAAAGCCATGGGCAAGGCCATGCGAGCCCGCATGCGCGGCGGCCATGGCTTGTTGCATGCCTTGCTGCTGCTTGCAGCTGGGCATGCTGTCTGCTGTTGCTACTGACCATGCTTAGCTTGGCCCTGCTGGCCATGGCTCTGGGGTTGGCTACTACTGCTACTACTGGCCTCGGCTGCGACATGCAGCATGGTCCTGCTAGCCTTAGCTGCGGGGCTGGAGCCATGGTGGCAGACCACCTCAGCATTGGGGGTCCCACCATAAATTTTCTCTCTCCTCTTTCTATCTCTTGATTTTTCTCTCTCTTTTGAGTATGCCACAACATCATAAACACTGCCATATCGCCTGTAACATAGCCACATCGCCTATATCACTGCCATATCGCCTATATCACTACCACCTTGCCTATGAGGCCCACGACACTCTCTCTCATCAAACTTGGCCCACTTTGTCCATTTTGCCAACAATTACAATACGAATGCCAACCATACAGAGATAAAAGTATTGAGAACAAGAAAAAAAAATTATATATATATATATATATCATCTATGTTTAGCTTTTAAAAACAGAGCTGCCACTAAACCAAAGAGGAAGTTGATTACAGTTTGATGGTTCAGCCCAATTCTCATGAAGTAACTAGTGGCCTGCAATAAACAATTCAAGCAGATTGTGAGAATAAACAAGTATCTCGAGGTATATATGGCTAAATATCTATGCTGACTGGACACTCCAAAGCCAAAGGATACAGAGTTAACAAACAAGTATGTATAGCCTCTAAATATATTGTTTGGGTATTGAGGTTCTCAGAACCTCAGAAGGTCTCTTACTCACCCAACAAAAGTATGCCTAAGACATATTGTCCGATTCAGGCTTACTTGGCTGCAAACGTGTTCCTTTCCAATGGAACAACATTTGATAATGAATAATGAAGATGGTTTTCCTCTCCATGGTCCAACCTCGTACTAATGGTTGGTTAGTTTCCTTATCTACCTTACGATAACCAGACCAGACATATGTTTCATTGTACATATGCTGAATCCATGCCCCACACACTCCACATATGGCTGCTGCAACTTGTATCATTCGCTACATCAAAAGCACTTTATTTCTTGGTCTTTATAAGGCTAAAACCTCTATGCCAGTCATATCAAATTTTTGTGATTCTGATTGGGCAAGTTGCCCCTTTATACGGTGATAAACTACATTTAACATAACCTACTATGGTACCAATTCCATATCATGGCGCACTAAAAAGTAGACTATGGTAACTCGTTTTTCAACAAAGGCAGAATATAGGGCTTTATCTAATGTGACTTGTGAACTCACATGGTTGGAGACTCTATTCCAAGACTTGGGACTACAACATTGGTAACGTGTCAAATGCACCAATTTTAACTAAATATTTTTTTACTGGCCTGATTAATAAACTGTAAATAGGCTAAGCAAAGATCGATCCCACAGAGAGTGATTTGATCAAAAGTTATATTCTACTCAAATTAAATATACTAATGAAAGCTAAGCAAACATAATAACGAAGGGGGGTTTTGGTTGGTTGAATCAAATTGAAAGTAAACAGACAAAATTTAAATAGGAAAATAATTAGATGATAATATTCAATTCTTGATTCAATATCCACCCACACATTCAATGAGTAAAATTAATAGCAATATTAATCTCTTCCTCCAATTAGAATTAAAGACCCTAGATAACAATACGCTCTATTATCCGAGTTTTTCCTTAAGTATCTCTACTGAAACAAGCTCTTCAGGGAGATCTAACCATTGAACAACACTGAATAAGCTTTCAATATTTAATTCAATGGCAGCATTAAGTAAGTGAAAAACAAATCAATGTAAGCAACAATTACACACAAGTGGAGATTATTTAACTTAGGTTATATTATTTACAATGAAGAGATAAAAACTTGGACATAATCATCTACCACTATTTGCTACTTGTGATTAGAACTAGGACGATTAAGTATCATAGATTTTAGATCTAGCAAGTAATATTAATCTAACTGATCCAGCAGGCCATTACTGAATTATTCAGACAAATATCATAAATTAAAATAAAGGCATAACAGAAGTAATTCCAATAAAAGAGAGAAGAATAACAACATTACTGAATAGTGATTACACCATTGACATGAGTTTGGGCTTCAAAATTCCCTTGAACTGAATAAAAAATTAGCCAAACATTACAATCCTTTCACACACAGAGAGAGAGAAAGAGAGATTGATTATCTTCAACACTAGTGCTCTATATATAAAACAAAACAATCATTTGTAACTTAGAACTCCTTCTTTGTGTAAGATTCTTTCTTTGTGTAGAATTCCTTCTCTATTAAGAATTTTGAAATTTTAGAGTTTCCTTTCCTCCTTGGAGTCTTCTATTGTAGGTTTTCTAACTTGAGTACGAGACTCTTTATGAAAATTTCATCCGCCGTTGAATGCTTTAATCAAATCGTACGGTTGTTTCGATTTGGATTGGGATTAGATTTTCGTGTCAAACTTTGAGGCAATGTTTGGAGGCCCAAACGAACTTGTATTTTTCTCCATAATACTATTCCAAAAAGATTGAGACATCCTCTACAATTTTACTGAATACAACTTTTCATTTCTAAAATTTTTTCCACGTCAATAACCTTCATGAAGCTCAGAACGTCAATATTAAGAATGCTTTAACAATTAATTTACAAAGTCTCTAATGTCACACCCCAATTCCGTACTGTTCAGAATGATGTGATGAACCGTTAATAAACCAATGGTTCAACCAGGATCTCAAATAGGCTGTGTCCGTTTTGCTTAAACCATACACATCCACAACAATAAACAGAGTAAATACACAATAGTGGAAGTCTTAAATATTAAATGAACTGAGAATCTAAATGTGATAAAATACATAATTTAACCAATTATTTCCAAAAGGACTAAGACAAAAACTTAAATAATTAATTCAAATACATTGTCTATATAATCCAAATAAAAGTCTAATCGAAAACGCAAGAGTTGCACTCACATGTCGAATCATGCGACTCCATCATCACTTCAGGGTCCATCGCCGCCGCATGTCCATACATAGGAGCATTGCTATAGTCTTCAACCGTAGTACCTGCATCATCAACTAAAATATTCGACGTCAAAAAGGGTGAGCACACATCACGGCTCAGTGAGCAAACAAAATAATGCAACAAACATATGCATGCATTCAATTCGTATCTGTGGTCTGGTATATAAGTTTACAATGTGCAATAGAAAGGTTCGGTGGCCACCTCACCTCTATACACGAATGTGTGGAGCCGCCCAATGAATAACGGCATTGCCGTCCCATATGCACCCACCATGGAAACAGTGTACCCAATGAGTATCGGCATCGGTGTACCACATGCACCATACCAACACGTAAGCCCCTGTTGGCGAGGACTTGCAAACTGGGCTCGCAACTAACCAATCCTAATGTCAAATAGTGTATCCAAGGCCTCACCCCAGCATCCCTCAATACGTCCATAGAGATAGAGCTAAGGCCCCCCAACAAAGTCAGAGACTACACGGTCCGAGACCACCTCCCCTGATGCCCTACGACGTAATAGCTCTACTAAGGTAATGACGATACGACAATGTTAGTGGACAAGACTTGAGTAGAGATAGAGCTAGAGTCTGGTGACCAGGTTGAACCACAATGTCACGTCCTCCCCCTAATGCTCCACTTGCATCAAGCACACTAACCACACACATACATTCACATGCCTATTCCTAGCATCATCATCATCACCATGTTATAAATAAATAGAATTAAATATGCATGAACAATAATAACAGGAATAGTGGATGACATGTGATATGCACATTACAATCATACAACATAGAATCATTCATGGTATTTGACTCAATGAACAAAAACAGTTTATTATTAGTCAATTAGTTTAGGTCTTGTTTCCTCACTTTTGATTGAGTGTAGATCCTCGTTCAAGCTTTAAGAATCACTTTTAAATCACTAGGAATACCTAACAAGTCGATAGATTTTAATTAGAATTAATTTTAATAATTTTAAGCATACTATATTGGTAGGGTCGCAGGTTGGGTCACAGGTAGGGTAGCAATTTTCTGCGACCCTAGGGTGTAGGGTCAGACATGGGGTCGGTTATCCATCGACCCTAGGTGCCACCACACCCTCTCTGAAACCTCCTGAGAGCATGGGGTCGATCCTGTGGTCTTGTAGGGTCGGATACCAATCGACCCTACGTGCGACCACACGTAATTTGAGTCGACCTTTCATCCTATAGTCCATTCTTTCATGTTTGGATCCTTTGGCTTACTTTCATGGTCCATTCTATGATTGTTCTAGGGCTTAAAACTCCAAGTTACACTCTTTCCTTTGTTCACAATGATTTCCTCCATGGATTCCATTGGAATTTATCCATGGATGGATGATTTGGGTTTCTCCTAGATCCTACCCTCTTCATGAACTATTCTAGGGTGTTACATAATTCATAGAGAATGTATTCATACCTTAGGTTTGCTGAGATTCAGAGTTTTCTCTGAATTCCTTCTCCTTAGTCTTCTTCTCCAATTCTCCTTTTCTTCTCCTTCTCTTCCTTCTCTTTCTTCTCTTCTCTTTCTCTCACTTTCAATTAGGGTTCTAAAAGGAGTGAAAGAGGTTAAGGGACGTCCTATTTATAGAGGAAAACCTCCCAAAATCAGCCCAATAGGTTTAGGAAAGATCCCCTTTGAATTAGAAAAGTTTCTTAATTTTCGATTTCTGTCTGTCATCATAGGGTCGATCGTAGGGTCGCAGGACCCGTCGACCCTATGGTTCTCAAGTCATCCGACCCTACGACTGAAAAGTCATGGGTTGGACTTCTATTGAGGTGGGGTCGACCCTACCTGTTTAGGCATGCGACCCTACCCTCAAAATTACTGTTTTTGGGTCAATTTCATACATGGTCTTGTGATTTCCTTCACGCACTTGGTCCACTTGGCTCGACCATGATAGGTAGACCTGGTACAAGGTGGTAAGACCGGTTAGTTTGATATGGGTCTTATATCTAAACTGTGTCAAATTAATAAAATCCATTCTATTTAGTTCAATAAGGCATAAAACATATTAAAAAAACATAATGCAAAGGGAATAAAAATATAGAAATCACACACTTATCAAACATCCTTTTCCTATGGACGTTTACTGTGATAATAAGGTTACTCTATACATAGTTGCAAATCCTATATTTCAGGAATGCACGAAGCACATAGATATCAATTGTCACTTCGAGCCGAAAAAATACAACGTGGACTGATTAGTCCACATCATATACGAACTCAATTCCAACGTGCTAATCTTTTTTATGAAGGCTTTGGATCAAGGCCCTTTTCAGTTTTTGGTGAGCAAGCTTCGCCTTTAACCTCTGTCCACTTGAGTGCGCGTGTTAAACAGTAAATTGACACATGTCCACTTGTTGTATTTTATATATTTTCTTCTTAACTTTTATTGTAATATAAATAGAATTCCTTTTGTACATTTTCATAATAATAGAATTAGTTTGTGATTCCAGAACTCTCTCTGTCTTGAGTCTGCTATAAGTTAACAATGGAGAAGGCAGACTGCTCGAATTGAGGAGGAATCGGGAACAGGTAATGTGTGCTCAACTCCTTGCTCATCATGTATGCATTTTGTGTGTTGCAGGCTGATTTTGGATCTCTAAAGAGCTTTCATTGTTACCCCAACACCAAATTCTTCTACTCTTACTAAGAATCCCACACAAAAACCCTCCCCAAGACCTAATGGATAGAAACCGTTGATCCATCAATGGCGATGCAAACCTATACCCAACCCCTCTCCAAAACATTGTAGTCTTCGTCTTCTCCACCGCAACTATCACACCCCAATTCTGGCTGAATTAGAAGTGTGAGTGAACCGTCATTGAACCAACAGTTCACACCAGGATCTCAATAAGACCGTATCCACTCATACAAACCATTACACATAACCATAATCAGAATTAAAATATAGCGGAAGTCTTAAATTAAATGAACTGAGTACTTCTATTGATAATTTAAATAAAATATCCAGTTATTCTCCACACCAAAATGTAAATAAATATCCTTACATCAATTTGTAAATCCAACTGAAAATAAATAAATAAACTAAACAAATCCTATAGGTACACGCAAAAAGGCACTCGCATGAAGCGTCATGCTCGTCCTCCCCTGCTTGCACTTCTAAAGCAACAACACCTCCATACGCCAGAGCATCCATGTAGTCCTCCACAGTATAACCTGCATCAACATCTAAAAACATGTATATATACAAGGGTGAGCTCACAACTTAGCTCAGTAAGACAATCAGACAATGCAACAAACATATGCATGAGTAACATTCACATTATGGTCTGGTTTTAAGTTTGCAATGTGCTATAGAAAGGATTAGCGGCCACCGCACCTCTATACATGAGTGTGTGAATCCGTCCAATGGATCAAACACCACTGTCGTTCCACATGCACCCACCATGGAATACAGATAGAGCTAAAGCATCCGGATCAAACATCACCAACACTTCCCCTGATACCCTACCCATACCAACACGTAAGCCCTTATTGGCGAGGGCTTGTAAAACTGGGCTCGCAACTAACCAATCTAATATGTCATCACAGTAGGCCTTATCCCAGCACAGCTCCCTACAGCATAGAGATAGAGCTAGAGTCTAGTGGCCAGGCCGAAGACCACAGTGCCACTTCCTCCCCCTGATACCCTACCCGCACCAAGCATGCTAAGACAGAATGATACGAAAAGGTGCTAGTGTGAGGAATGATCCTAGACCCTCGACCTTTCCCATTCCACACATCAACGAAAACAATCACATGCCTAACAGTCACATCCTAGCATAGCGAGTATGCATGAACAATAATAATAACTGAAAGTAAATGATAACATGCGAGTATGCACAAACATCAGTCCACAGAATCATAGTTATTAACAATATTTTATTGTTATTAATTATTAGGATTTAGGTCTGATTCCCTTACCTGACGCTTGATTGATAGCTTGCTCCTTGTCACAGACTCCAAACTTGCTACCACAAGGTCCTACACGACGTTAGGGTAGAATAGTTTTTCTTAGGGTTTACGTTGGTCGGAAAACCAACAAGGTCAAAACACTTCTCACAGAGTAGACCGGTCGCGAGTACCGATCGCAGGTACCGGCCGTGGCACTGTGGGGAAAGGTACGATAGGTATGGTCGACCGATCCCCACAGACCAGCCTCCGGGAGATATCGGTCGCAGGTACCGGTAGCATAGGGTGCGACCGGTATGTCTTCGGAAGACCATACATCCGGATCTCGCCTTCCGTCGGTCACCCCCTATTGATTCTAGGGTTTCTCCTACACATTCTAGGTCTCAGCACTGAGTTAGAGTTGTTTCCAACTCCATTCAAGTCCTAGTTTCGATGATTTTTAACCTAGAACTTGAATATAGGGTTTACCGACTAGATTAGGGTTTGACGGAAAAAATTTGGTTTAGATCAATATCTCGCTTTGCATGGTATGATCCAAACATGACTAACCATCCTAGAATGCTTAACGTAAAGGAAAGTTTAAGCACTTACCGTTGATTCACGATAATGTGTTCTTCGTCCAACGACAATGGCAGCTCTTCCATCTTCTTCCTAGCTTCTTCTCCTTCTTCAATCTCTTTCTCCTCTCTAGGGTTTGTGAGGATCAATGAAAGGGATTTTAGGAGGTTTAGGAATCCTTATATAGGCTAGGATTGAGTCCTTATATAGGCTAGGATTGAGTTTAGGAAGCCTCCTAACATTAGGAAAGTCTTTCGGTTCAAAATTTGGAAAGTGAGACCCGCAGAGATCCGTTTTCGGATCTAAGTGGTCTGCTGCACAGGCCATACCGATCAACCGGTACCATCGACCGGTATGAAATATTTCATACTTTGAGGTCTATTTTCGTACCTGATTGTTATCTACTCGTCCCGTCTGGCCCGGTGATGATTGGAAGACCTATTACTACATGAATGAAAGGTTTAGAACGGATTCATGGAGTGCAGGTCTTACAACTTCCCCACCCTTAAAAGAAATTTCCAAAACTTACATGAAGGTTTCACAGCAACATAGACCAGATCATCCCCGATCATCAAATCTCTCTACATAACACTACTATATACCTTTTTGGGTTTAAAGCCAGTATTCCAACATAGCAAAATAGACCCACCCGATTTCAACCCACTAAAGAAATTTTGGCCTCCAGAGATGACTTTAAAAGATACATTGGGAAGGTCAAAAACACTTGACCTCCTCTATAACATCCAATTCTCTAGGAAGAGTTGCTTGCGATGATTCCGCAAATAGTGTTAGAGCTATAACTGATGGCGAGAATGGAAAATGAACCGAGGCCATCAGATACATAAGGAAAGACGAAAGCGACGAAGAAAACAACAAGGATCATAGAGGGAGGGATTCTCATCATCTGCCTAAGTGGGTTGTAATGGTCAAAATGAGTTCTGTTTTATTCTTCATTGACAAATACAGTCATTTATGTGTAGCATGGGCAAATTGGTTTTATCCTTTAGATTGGAGAAGCGCCAAGTGTCGCTCATTGAGCAGCCACTGGCACTCCTCCAATGACTGTACCAATTGAAAAGGATCTGGATCCTGTCATGGTGGGGATGCAATGGCATTGAGGTACTTACCACGACTTTGCGGTACAGATATGGACCAAAGTATGACCTAGAGACAGGATTTCACGCACGCAAAACTCCCCGACTTGCCAAATCGCTCCATGGTGTGTTGCAGGCGGCCACAACTTAGCTGCAACATTTTGAAGGTGAATTTTCCATGAATATGGTTGGGAATGTGTGTCGGTGTCTGTAACAATTCTTCCATGATGAGAAAACTCTAGAGTAATGCTCTTATAATCATCATTGCTAAAGGGGGAGGTGGCAAAAAGAAATTTGTAATAACGAGATTCTCTGGAAAGGAAGACTCCCAAAAACTAAGCCTAGGAAAACCTAAAGCCCAATGGGAAATATTGTGAGCAAACTCATTTGTCTAAGCTCACAGTTAGGAGAGTGTACTATATAAATACTTGTAGTACTAGTACACATACATGCGTGGATATACACGTGGATATATACTGAATGCATATCAATAACAAGATGGTTTTGATTGAACTAGATTATGAAATTTGACAGTCAATTTAGGTCCCTCTCCATCCAATATTAGTTGGTATGAATAGGACAGATCATCTATCCAAGTAAAGAAATGCCTTACGACATTTGGTAAAATAATATTCTTGTGACAATAATAGATCACCATGTGTACGTGTTAAATATATTTCAATATTTAAAAAGGAAAAATATTCGTTGTTTGTTGTGTCACCTGATGCCCCCCTCACAGTCCCTATAAAATGATTCTCATTTCTCTTTGTTGGATTCATGGTGCACTCTCTCCATTGGCCCAGATGCTAGTGCATGCTTTAGGCATAGACGGCAATCCTCAATCCTTTAACAACTAAACAGTTTTGACTCATTCGATTCAAAGTTTGGAAGAATTAAATTGCCCACTTGGAGGGACCCACCTAACATCCCTAAATTCAAATAATTTAAAAAAAAAGGGAACTTTATGGTGACGGATGTAAATTTCCATGCACGTATTCTTTTTTTCTTTTTTCTTTTTTTTTGTGACCCTGCTAACTAAATGAGCTACACCAACATCACTATCCCATAGGTATATGATGCTAAGACCCGAAAAGCAATTGGAAAGATCCGACTAAAATGCCATCTAGGGAGCCGGCAGTCCCAAGTTACCTGCTATGTCATTGAAACCGACACGTCCTACAATCTACTATTAGGATGACCCTGGATCCATGAAAATCTGGTGGTCCCCTCTACACTCCACCAATGTTTTAAATATGTTGGGGAAGAAGGGAAAATGCATAAGGTCTTCACAGAAAAAAGGCCATTCAGAGCCTCTGAATCGGTGAAAAATCTATTGATAGTCACGATTCCTCACATCCGAGTTTTGGGCAGAGCACAAATCCTGATTTCATGCTTCAAAAATAATCCATACAACCATCCTCGATTCAGTGTGGGCCATCCTGGCAAGGGCATGGGCTAATCCATTACAAACTCTTAAAACATAAGAAAAATGACAAACTATGATGGAAGACATCAGAGTAAAAATATACCCCACAATGGAGAGGATAGAATTCGGACATCCTTTCCCTTTAGAATTCAAGATATCCACCAATTGCTTACAGTCTGACTGCACCAAAACTCAATCCAGCCCTTCCGAAATCGCATCGAGCATGGCCAATCATATCGCCAACACTTCACCTTCGATAGCCTCCTTGAAAGAGCACAAGCTAGATACTGCTTCATGAGTTGATTCGTTAAACTCTTTGCAATAGTATCACAGACCACCATTAGTAGAGCCCGGATGTAAACTCACATTCATAAAAGCAATGACATAAGGAGCATCAAACATAGCCAAATTCTGGTCAAAATTAACCTGAGAAATCGGGGCAATTGTTGGAGACGCGGGCTTAAAGTAAATAAATGTGAACTCCCAAAATGCAACCATTGCATGATCAATTACCTAAATAGAAGTCCAAAATCGCCTTTGAAAATGAGCATCGTTCCAAGCTAGCCAAATTTGCCAGCAAATAAAGGTTGCCAACGAGAAGGATTGAACACCAGCAGTTTTAGAGACCTGAATCAACTTGTGCCATTTCCAAAGCCATTTAGCAATGGTGAAATCTTCATCCGAAGGAGGCCGAAAAGACAGAGGCAACCCAACCAAAACCGCACTAGCAAAAGAACATTGGAACAAGATATGCTCTATGGATTCATGTTCTGCACCACTGCTTCAACATGAAGAAGCCACAGGAACATTACAGTGGGATAAATTGTCACCTGAGGCGAACCCTTAGGACATGCCCTCCATAAAAAAGCTCGAATCTTAGGGAGCATCTTGGAATGCCAAATCAGTTTTCAACTCTCCTTATCCACCACCTCCCATCTGTGGCAACGAGAAGAAGATGGAAGACCATTAAAGGAAGCCTCCTCTTTATTCTTCAAAACTTGGTAAGCTTACCAAATCGAAAAAACTCCATTCTTAGATCCCCCTACAGAATATAATCCTCTTTAGGAAACACGCTTAGCTGAATGCTAAGGTTGGTAGAAACCTCCGAAGGAGTAAAAATAGCACTAATCATCTCCTTTTTTGACACCGATTGTTTGCATCAACCAAATCACACACCCAGTGAATCATAAGAGCCGGATCTTTAGGAGTTCAACCTTGAAATTAGGTAATGTGGGTATCCATGAATCTTCCCAAATTCGAATGTGAACCTTTCTACACATGCCAAATAAGTCCCTCCTCATGCACATATCTTCCTTCCAAAAGACTTCTCCAGGCCCAAGAAGGCTGATTGCCAAGCCTAGCAGCCATAAAGTCAACTTTAGAAAAATAGAGGGACTTCATCACCTTGGCCCATAGGGAATCTGGCTTTGTAAGGAGACGCCCTACCAACTTGGCCAATAAAGCTTTATTATGTAGACTTTGATCTCTAAATCCCAAACCACTATGCTCTCTAGATTTAGTTAACCTCTTACAAGAGACCCAAGGAATGCCACTTTATTTGCTGCTATTAGTTTAAAAGAACTTTGTAGTAGCTTGCCGAATAGACTTATGAAAGGAAGCTGGTAGCTTGAAATAGGAGGCTGCAAAATTCGATGTAGGAAGAGCCACAGCTTTAATGAGCACATCTTTCCCTGCAAAGGAAAGCATATTAGCTTTGCAACCATTTAATTTAGTAAGAGATCTTTCCAGAATTGTATTAAACACTTGCTTCTTTGACACACCAAAATGTGAGAGTAAACCTAAATATTTCGATGGGCTTCGGCCACACGGGATCTTGATGATCCGAGAAACATCTCCAAAAACGAGCTGGAGTGTTGGGACTGAAGGTTAATGTCAACTTCTTCAAGTTTATATTCTGACCCGAAGCTTTACAATAGGTCTCCAAACAATTCTTGAGAGAAATCTCCTGGCCAAGATTAGCTTGAGAAAAGAGAAGGCAATCATTGGCAAAAAGAAGATGACTAATAGATTGATATGCACTATGAAATTGAATACTAAACACCAACCCTTGCATCTCCGCATGATGAACGATGGATGAAAGAACTTGAGCACAAGTATAAAAAGGGCCGGGGAGATAGGATCACCTTGCCTAATGCCTCTAGATGGAGTAAACTGATCTTGTTCCTCTCCATTAATGAGTAAGGTATAAGAGACTGTAGTGATTAACTGCATAACCACAAATACCCATTTAGAAGAGAAACCAAATCTAAGAAGTATTGCTTCAATAGAAGTCCACTCAAGGCTATCATAGGCTTTCTGCATATCTAGCTTTAGAAAATGTTTGCCTCTCTTCCTTCCCTTAATAAAATTAAAAGCCCCATGGGCAATCAAAATATTGTCAGAAATCACTCTACGAGGAACAAATGCAGATTGAGAAGGACATATAATCTCATCAAGCAAGGGGTATCAATCTAATAGCCAAAATCTTTGAGATAAGCTTTGTGCAAACTCCACATTAGCTGATGGGCCGATACTGATCGAGAGATTCAGGATTATTAACTTTAGGAATAAGATAGATATATGTCTTGTTTAGATCTTTTGGTAAAATACCTGTAATAAAGAAATCCTGGATAAATCTGGTAACAACATCCTTAGTAATTTCTCAAAACTTTTGGAAAAATATGGGAGGGATCCCATTAGGACCTGGTGATTTCAGAGGCATCATAGATTATAAAGCCAAAAAAATCTCCCCAGAGTCAGGAACCCGATAAAGAGACTTATTTGCCCAAAATTGTAAGTTGAAGAAACTGAATAGCCTCCATAATATCGTTCTAAATAATATCAGACGAACAGAATGCATGCTAATAATGGGATAAGAAACTAGCATAATTGTCTGACCCCTTATTGATCCACTCGCTAGATGACAACTTGAGATCGGTAATCCGATTCATACTCCTTCAATGGAGGGTGGATGCATAAAAAAAATTTGTATTAGAGTCCCCACATCTTAGCCACTCTATCACCGACTTCTAATGCCACATGTTTTCTCTTTCAAAAGTTCCGCATCCAACTTCTTTATAACAGCAATCTCCTTTGAAAGGTTGAACTCCATGGGTGGAAGACTCTGGATATGAAGAAAATCCTCATGGAGGGAGGAAATATTAGCCTAAACCAGTCCAAAGCAATCCCGATTCCACTTTTTTAGGCAGTTCCTAGTATTATTGAATTTCTGAGCAAGAATAAGAACCTCAACCTAATTGGTAGACTAATTCTCTCCTTTATCCACCACCGAACCACACCCAAAATCTTGAAACCAGATAGCTTAAATCTAAACGGTCGGGTCTCACTAAATGTTGCACCATTAGTATTCAACAAATCGGATTATGATCCGATCCATAAGAAGGCTTCATTACCACAATCAAGTTAGCAAACTTAGATTTCCAACTGACATTGGAAAAAGCACGATCCAATTTAATTTTAATATTTTCCTTATCCTACCTCTTATTATTCCAAGCAAATCAGGGCCCCTGAGAAGGAATCTCCGTACCGTTGCAAGAATCCAAGAAGAATTTGAAGACCTGACAATCTCTTATAGAATCATGATTGCCTCCAACCTTTTCATTCCTCTGAAAAGGAATCGCTTTTATATTCTGATTATGATTATGTACATTGGTTTGTATATTATCACAGTTTAATGAGATCCTAGTATGAACCGTTGGTTTAGTAGTAGTTCAACTACACTTCTAATTCGGCCAAAATTGGAATGTGACAAGTTAAATCTATAAATAGTGGTTTATTCTCATGTAATAGAACAAGATGATTTGATGAATGAAATTTGGATGAAGTTTATCTTTTCTTTTGAACCTTAAAGAATTCATCTTGAAACCTAAAAAAGTTTCACTTCAACCTTGAAAGAGTTGAAGTTTTTCTATCCCTTGAAACATTGAAGAAGTTTTGTTCTATACTAGAAGAAATGAAATTTTATTCTTCATCTACATCCTAGAAAAGTTGTAGACCACCATTTGAATTGATTTACATCCTAGAAGAGAAGAAAGTCGTTCTACCTTCACTCCATCAAAGTTACTTTCTTGTTCTTGGAATCTTGAAAATTTTCCAATGCCGTTATTGCACTTCACGTCCCTTTTGTATAAATCACTTTCCCGATCCGTTATTTTTTATAAACCGAAGTCAACTTACATCACATTGGAAAAAGCACGATCCAATTTAATTCTAATATTTTCCTTACCCCACCTCTTATTATTCCAAGCAAATCGCGGCCCCTGAGAAGGAATCTCCATTAAGTTGCAGGAGTACAAGAAGGATTTGAAGACCTAACAATCTCTTATAGAATCATGATTGCCTCCAACCTTTTCATGCCACCCAATATATATATATATATATATATATATATATATATATATATATATATATATATATATATTTAAATCGCCATATATATATAATATATATATGAGTTAAAATCTCCAATACACATCCAATCGTCATTCCTTGTAGAGCACATTTGAGAAATCCGATTCCAAAGGGACGCCCGTCTTTCCTTAATTGGCTCCCTATAAATGCAAGTGATAAAACAAGAGGAGTATGGCCAGTTGATATGGAAATCAATAAATCTCGGACACGAATCTAGGATCTCAATATGAAGATTATCATTCCAAACAAGCACCAATCCACCAGCAATACCCACAAACTCAACAAAGAAAAAATGTTTCCATTGTAAATTGTGAAGAAGATGCTGGATCTTATCTTTTCTTAGTTTCCATAAAGAACACAATATCAGGATTATCCTTATAAAGGAATTTTTTAAGAGCCCGAACTATCAAGGGACTCCCCAGCCCTTGACAGTTCCAGCTTAACAGTTTCATAAGTACCCATGGGATTGTTTCTCCCCAACCACCATGGGTCCAAATGTTAAAAAATAACCATCTTGTGTATCTAAACTGTCAAACTCTGAAGATGAAAAGCGAGCTCTTTTAACTCCTTGCTGAGAAGGTGAAGCAGATATATGATGAGGGAATTGATTAATAACCTGATCAGAATTAGGAAGAAGAATAGCAATAGTTGAGTCCACACCGAAGTCAGAACCATCAAGGCCCACAAGAGTACTAGGCTGGCCAAGAGTCGTTATAGGTCTGGCAATGTGATTCAAGTTAAGGTCCAACCGATTGGGTCAGAATTATGGCCTATGTGGGTTGTGGATGATTCATATCCTGAAAGCCATGGGAAATTGAAACTTTTGACAACTTAGGGGCAATGTTTAAAATGGTTGTAACTAAATTTGGGTTGTCAATATAAAAATCCCTGTAATCCCGGCATGCTTTTAGGGGTAAAATGGGTATTCGATGATGTATTGGACACATGTAAGGTGGACGTGGGTAGAGCCATACTAGCATTTAATGCTGAATCGACTTACATGCAGAATTTGAAGAGACTACACCACTTCTAAATCCTCCCATTTGTTCACTGCCACTTGGCTGTCAACCTTCATTTGTGATGGACCTTGAATGACACTGAGAGGGGGGGTGAATCAGTGTGAATACTTTTTTCCTGATATTTCTTTGCTTCCCAATGCTTATGATGAACCAGACTGCCCCACACACAATCGTATGCAAATCTACCTCGCAACCACTCAGTGGCCAGGTCTACCAGATTTGCACACCCATCCTGCAATTCATTCCATGCACTTCACAAAGTACATAATTAAAACAAACCACAACACAGAAAGATTACGTGGTTCACCACCACAGTGAGTGATGGCTAATCCATGGAGTAATGCCCAATGGGCTTCGTATTTACTCAATACTCAACTTTTAGCCCTTTACAGGACAAGGATGCTCACCCTAAATTTTCCCAGCATAAAACTGAGAGGGCGTAACAACGCCAGAATTCAGGCATAAAGCCAGTGTCCAGCACCCACTGAACACACCACAACTAATACAATTTTTTGGGGCTTATAATGATGCCCTACAATTAAATCCCACAAGCTAGATAGGTATTCCACTAATTTTTCTTTTCACCTATACAAGCATACAGTGCATGAAAATTATCTAAAGAGTTAGGGAATGAGAAAATCTCACAACCAATTTGTTCTAATAACTGACGACGTTCCTCTTCTTCTGATAATCAATCAATCCCTTCCCATATGCAGAGAAGCTCCACCATTCTTCAAAAATGGCAGCAGTACATCGACATGGGCACACATAGAGAGGATGAGTGATAGCTTTCAATTCACAAAACCAGAAAAATCTCCAAGATTAAGAGAAACAAAGCTCTTTCTTCAAAAACGCCACTCTGCAACTGTTTCACGCGGCCAAAAACTTCTCAAACCATTCTCAATTGATAGAGAATGAAAAACCTAGCTCGGAGCAATTTGGATCGTCGGATTTGGCCATCGGATGGCCAAGTTATGAGGAAAACAAGTTCGGCCACTGGAAAAATTCGAAATGGAATCTTTAGGCTTCATTTGGTGCGCCTGCGAAGCACCGTAGCCGCGCCCTGCCGCTTGGGTGTCGCGCTCTGATAGGCCAAAGATAGAATCTCTGAAATCGACCGTCGGATCTCACTCAAAAAGGCGGGATCAATTTTGCGCCGCTGGATCTGAATATATTGCGTCAACGAAACTCGGAGTTAATCCAAACCATACGATCTGGATCAATCGCGCGCTGTACCATCTGCGCGTCACACGGAATCAAGGTTCCGTTTCAATGTAGTGCGGCGCAACTTATTAAGCTGCATCTAACCAATAAAAACAATCGCAGGAGAATCTGACGACGTCGACTGAGAAGCACCTTAGCCCGCCTTCACCAGAACCACCGATTTGGAATCTTGAAGGCGTGGCTTCATTTGGGCGGCCGATCTCGGATCTTTTTCTTTCTTCTCTTCCAAAAATTCCCCTGAAAACTCAAAAAAGGACCTCTGTAACTTTTTTTCATTTTATTGAAACTGTACAGGGATGATTTTCCAGAGAGTTTTTCTCTCTCCTGGAAAATCATCGAACAGGTGGAGGATGTGCGCGGCATGCGGGAGGGGTCCTGCGCGCGGCATGCGAGAGGGTCAGCGCGCGCGCGGGCCTTGCGGGCAGTGCCATCTTTGCTTTGGCGGTACGCTTGCGGCCGGCTACCGCTGGGGCCTCTTGTCTTGCTTGTTGCTGCCCTACGGTCTTCTTGGCTGGCCCGCCTTGGCGTCTTGGCCGGCTAGTGGTGCCATGCGGCTGGCCTATTGGGCTGGCTGTCGTGGTGCTCGGCCAGGCTGGCTGCCTTGGTGGCATGCCACCTTGGTGGGTCCCACTGGCCCCACTTTCTCTCTCCTCTGATTCTCTCTCCTCTTTCTCTCTCTTATGAATCTCTCTCCTCTGTCATACTTCACAATACCTGTAACAAAACTGCATCACCTGTTTCACTGCCATATCGCCTGTAGGGTCCGCAGACACTCTCTCTCATCAAACTTAACCCAATTAGCCCAATTTGCCAACAATTACAATATGTAGGCCAACAATCTCCCTCTTTGGAATTGTTGACAACTACTCAATCCCTACTCAATCCACAGACATTTCTCCCCCTTTGACAACAAGAACAAAGGGATTTGCCACATAGGAGTGCCCACCGCATCTTCCCAATCCTATGGGCGCTGTAAAAACACAAATGCAACAGCACAGTAACACTGATAAATACAAATAGACTCCCCCTGAGTCCTACATAGGGAGAGAAAAATATAAGAGAATGATACACTGCTCCCCCTCACTCCAAGCTCCTCAATGCTTGGGGAGGATAACCACTCCCAACTTTTGTCTCAAGTAACCAAACTGTTCTCTAGGAAGGGGCTTTGTGAAGATATCTGCAACCTGCTCTGCTGTAGGAATGAATTCTAACTGAACTTCTCCTTCCAAAACCTTCTCTCTCAAGAAGTGATATCGAATGGCTATGTGCTTCGTCCTGGAGTGCATAACTGGATTTTTAGATATATTTATAGCACTAGTATTGTCACAGAGCATTGAAATAGGCTTGTCTGACACAATGCCTAAATCCTTCAACATTTGCTTCATCCACAAAACCGGTGTGCAACAAGAGGTGGCTGTAATATATTCTGCTTCTGTTGTAGACAATGAGACTGACTCTTGCTTTTTACTATGCCAAGCCACCAAATTTCTACCAAGATAGAAAGCACCTCCACTAGTGCTCTTCCTATCATCAACACAACCTGCCCAATCTGCATTTGAGTAGGATGACAAAACCAAATCCTTGCTTTTTGCATACCAGAGACCATACTCCATTGTCCCCTTCAAGTATCTGAAGATCCTCTTCACAGCTACCACATGTGTCTCCTTTGGGCCAGCTTGAAATCTAGCTACCATGCACACAGACTGAAGAATATCTAGTCTAGTAGCAGTCAAGTAGAGAAGACTTCCTATCATTGACCTGTACGTAGTATTATCAATTGAGGGAGAGTCATCCTCTTTACTTAGCTTACAACTTGTCATCATTGGAGTGTTCATTGGTGTACAGTCTTCCATTGTGAATTTCTTCAACATTTCCTTCACATATTTAGTCTGAGATAAAAAGAACCCATCTTGCAACTGACTTATCTGCAGACCTAAAAAATAAGATAGCTCTCCAATCATGGACATCTCAAACTCATCTTGCATTCTCTGAGCAAAGTTTTGACATAATTCATCATTTTGGCCTGCAAAGATGATATCATCTACATATACAACCACAACTGTCTGATTGCCATCCATAGATTTAACATATAAATTGCTATCAACCAAACCTTTCTTGAAACCCAACTTACAGAGATAAGTATCCAGTCTTGAATACCATGATCTTGGTGCTTGCTTCAACCCATACAATGCTTTCTTCAGTTTACAAACAAGTGTAGGGTCCTCACTCAATTGAAATCCATCTGGTTGCTCAATGTATACCTCCTCTTCCAAGTCACCATTTAAGAAAGCTGACTTTACATCCATCTAATAAACTTTGAAGTTCTTGTGCACTGCAAAAGCAAGAAACATCCTGATAGCTTCCAACCTAGCCACAAAAGCAAATGTTTCTTCAAAGTCAATGCCCTCAACCTGAGCATATCCTTTACAAACTAATCTGGCCTTGTTCCTTATAATTTTGCCATCTTCATTGAGCTTGTTCCTGTAGACCCATTTAGTGCCAATAACATTCTTGTCTGTAGGCCTTGGCACCAATTCTCAAGTTTTATTTTTCTCTATTTGATCCAACTCTTCATTCATTGCCTTGAGCCAACTAGCATCTTCACATGCCTCTGCAACTGATTTTGGTTCAATATGAGATAGTAAAGAAAATATTTGTTTTGGTTGTCTCACCTTTCTTGTTTGCATACCAGCCGATGGATCACCAAGAATTAATTTCTCAGGATGATTATTTTTTACCCTTCTTGAGCCACTTTTATTCTGCCTATCTGCCTCTGAATCAGATTGCTCTTCTCTTTCTTATGTCTCAACCACAGCTCTCAGTCTTGGCACATTTGTAACATCCTGCTCCTTATTTGTTTCATTGTCATTCTGATCAGTGTCCAGGTCTTCAAAAATAGGAACTTCATTATTTGATCCTGTAGGAGAATTCTTGTGCTCATCAACTCTCACATCTGTACTTTCAATAATTTTACCAAGTTTTTTATTGTAGCATTTGTAAGCTTTACTAGAGGTAGAGTAGCCAAGAAATATTCCTTCATCAGCCCTATCATCAAACTTTCCTAGACCATGACTGGTGTTCTTGATATAACACTTACTACCAAACACCTTGAAGTGCTTTGCTGTGGCCTTCTTACCAAACCATAGTTCATAGGGTGTCTTGTCTTCATGTGGCCTCAACATACACCTATTCTGAACATATATTGCTGTATACACTGCTTCTCTCCAGAATTTATTCCCCATGTCATTTTCAGTTAACATAGTCCTAGCCATCTCTTGAACAGTTCTATTCTTTCTTTCTGCAACACCATTTTGTTGTGGTGTTCTAGGAACTGAAGTTTGTCTCTTAATGCCGTTCTCAGAACAATATTCTGCAAATTCAATCCAGGTGTACTCTCCTCCCCAGTCAGATCTCAGACACTTGATTTTCTTCCCTGTCTCATTTTCAACTTGAGTCTTGAAGATCTTGAATCTAGCCAAAGCTTCTGACTTATGTTTCAGAAACATTACCCAAGTCATTCTAGAGTAGTCATCTATAAACAGAATGAAGTACCTTTCTCCTGCAATGCTTTGTGTTCTCACTGGCCCACATAAATCTGTATGAATTATCTCCAATGGTTGAGTAGTGTGGTATTCCTTAGGCTTGAATGATGTTCTTGTTTGCTTTCCCTTCTAACAAGATACACAGATATCATTGGAAGGCTTTTTCAATGAAAGAATGTCTCTCACAGTATTTTTGTTAGATATTTTGGACAGATTTTCAAAGCCAATATGTCCCAATCTTCTATGCCATAGCCATATTTCCTCTTCTTAACTCATCATACAATTCTCTTCAAACTCTTCAGACAGAATATAGAGATTTCTAGAATTTCTTTTTCCTGATGCCATCAATTTTCCACTGTCAGACTTTCGGATCTCACATCCTTGATCATTAAAAATCACTTTGTGACCCCTATCACAAATCTGGCTGACACTCAATAAGTTATGTTTCAAACCTGAAACATAGAGAACATCATGAGATTTTATATTTCCATTAATGAGGTTGATGCTTCCCTTTCCAACTATCTTGGCACCATCATTGTTGCCAAATTTAACTGAACCTCCTTCATAACTCTGAAGCTTCTGAAGTCTTTTACTGTCTCCAGTCATGTGACTAGAACACCCACTGTCAAGAATCCATGGTGTAGAGTTGTCTTGTGCTTTAAAAGCTGTCTGCACAACCAAAGAGCTGTCTCTTTCTATTCTGTCCCTCTGAACCCAAACTCTCTTCTGTGATGATGCCTTCTCAACATGTTTCTGTCTTGGAACCTCTCTTCTAGTCCTGCTATGCTGTCTCTGTAAATGTGATAGAGGGAAAAATGGTTCTACAGTTCCTTGCTATATGCCCAAAGTTATTACAATTGTAACACTCTACAAAGTTCTCTTCAAGGGAAGAAAATTGATTTCTACTTTCAAATTTTACATCTCTCATGTTAAATTTATAGATAGCAATTTTATGTCCAAAATTGTTGCATCTGTAGTAGTAACCCTGAAAATAAGGTCCTGACCTTGCAGTTTCCATGTATCTCATTTGTCTCTGTGGTGCACTAGGATAGTTTTCTCTGTAGAAATTGTCATACTCCATTCTCCTTTCTTGCCATGTATTTTGTCTTGGCCTTGCATAGTTAGTCTTAGGAAGAGAAATTTTGTTTCCACCTTGACAATGAACTATAGGGTCCTTACCCTTTTCATTTTCCTTCACAAAAGATATGGGCTCTTTTCCCTTTGAATTTGTAATTTTTGATGTCTGTCCTTTATCAAAACCAAGGTCAAACTTGATGTGGGAAGGTCTTTGAGCATTGATATTCCTGTCAAACTTGTTACTACTAGGATGCACTGAAGTAGACTTATTTAAATCTTCATGTTGAGATAATTTTTGTTGTCTCTCAACCTCTTCTTTTTCATACTCTGCTACTTTTGTCTTTAGAAGAGTAAAATCATTTTCAAATTCTTCAAATCGTTCAACCATAGGAAGTTGTTCTTCAAGTTGAACTTTCAAACTTGCATTCTCATTCAACACCATGGAGTAATCTACAGATGCCTGTTTAAGCTGAGTATTGAGATTTTCTATAATTTTCTTGGTCTCTTCATATTGAGCTTTCAGATCTTGAATTACTTGCTTTTGCTTTTTGGCTTCTTGAGAGGCAAGCTTGTTAAGCTTTCTTTCCTTCTTAAGCTCCTTCATGGCTGCAACAAGTTCTTCCTCAAAATTTATCTCACCCTCTTCATCACTGCTTGAAAAATTATCTTCCTTGTCTCTCTCTTCATCACCACTTGAGATAAAATTCACAATTTTTCCTTTATCTGTGATCTTTTCTTGAGCTTCAATGTAAACCATAAACAAAGCCTCACTAGGCTCATCTTTAGAGATTTCATCAGAGTCATCATCTGAAGTTTCAGTGCTTCTCTTACAGATAAAACTCCTTTTGCTGGACTTGTTTTTCTTGAAGTTATAATTTTTCTTTCCTTTAAACTTGCTTTTTCTGTCTTCTTCATCATCACTGTCAAACTTACTCTTCATGGGGCATTTTGCAGCAAAATGTCCAACCTTGCCACAGTTGAAACATTTGAAAGGAAGCTTGTTCTTGTATTTACCTGTACCCTTCTTTAATTTTCTAGTGAAATGAGTTGTGGCTTCATCTTCACTTTCTTCCTCATTTTGTTTTTCAGAAATCTTCAGCTTCTTCATAGCCTTGAAAGCTACCTGCTTGTCACTAGTGGTTCCTGGATCAATCCTCATCTCAAAAGTTGTTAAAGCTCCATGAATTTCATCAATAGTAACCTGTTCCAAGTCCTTGGTTTCTTCAAGAGCAGATACCTTTGACTCAAATTTTGGAGTGAGAGACCTCAAAATCTTCTGACAAACAATATGACCTTTCAAATCTTCACAAAGTCCTCTAATAGAATTGACTACTTCATTAACCCTGTGCATGTATTGATCAATGGTCTCATCTTCATTCATCTTCAGATTCTCTAACCTTCAGATTCTCAAACTGACCTCTGAATGTCTGCAGCTTGACAGTCTTGATTTTCTTATCTCCTTCATAGATGTTTATTAGTCTACCCCAGACTTCCTTTGCAGTTTTGCAATCCATGACCTTGGACAATTCACTGTTGGTCAGACCACCTTGAATGGCATTGAGTGCCTTTCTGTTATTTTCAAAATTCTTTTTGTCTATTGCACTAGGAGCAACTGTATCATGTGGAGTGTAGCCAAATTCAACTGCAGCCCAAACATCAAATCCAAGTGATCCCACATATATCTCCATTTGTCTTTTCCAAAAAACAAAGTCTGTACCATCGAATAATGGGGGTTTATGTAAACCTTTCCCTGGTGCCATTGCTACCCTCTGATCTCTCAGATGCTGATTTAGCTTGCACTGAGCCTGGTGCTCTGATATCAATTGATGGACCTTGAATGACACTGAGAGGGGGGGGTGAATCAGTGTGAATACTTTTTCCCTGATATTTTTTTGCTTCCCAATGCTTATTATGAACCAGACTTCCCCACACACAATCGTATGCAAATCTACCTCGCAACCACTCAGTGGCCAGGTCTACCAGATTTGCACACCCATCCTGCAATTCATTCCACGCACTTCACAAAGTACATAATTAAAACAAACCATAACACAGAAAGATTACGTGGTTCACCACCACAGTGAGTGATGGCTAATCCACGGAGTAATGCCCAATGGGCTTCGTATTTACTCAATACTCAACTTTTAGCCCTTTACAGGACAAGGATGCTCACCTTAAATTTTCCCCAAAGATAAACTGAGAGGGCGTAACAACGCCAGAATTCAGGCATAAAGCCAGTATCCAGCACCCACTGAATACACCACAACTAATACAATTTTTTGGGGCTTATAATGATGCCCTACAATTAAATCCCACAAGCTAGATAGGTATTCCACTAATTTTTCTTTTCACCTATACAAGCATACAGTGCATGAAAATTATCTAAAGAGTTAGGGAATGAGAAAATCTCACAACCAATTTGTTCTGATAACTGACGACGTTCCTCTTCTTTTGATAATCAATCAATCCCTTGCCATATGCAGAGAAGCTCCACCATTCTTCAAAAATGACAGCAGTACATCGACATGGGCACACATAGAGAGGATGAGTGATAGCTTTCAATTCACAAAACCAGAAAAATTTCCATGATTAAGAGAAACAAAGCTCTTTCTTCAAAAACGCCTCTCTGCAACTGTTTCACGCGGCCAAAAACTTCTCAAACCATTCTCAATTGATAGAGAATGAAAAACCTAGCTCGGAGCAATTTGGATCGTCGGATTTGGCCACCGGATGGCCAAGTTATGAGGAAAACAAGTTCGGCCACTGGAAAAATTCGAAATGGAATCTTTAGGCTTCATTTGGTGCGCCTGTGGCCGCGCCCTGCCGCTTGGGTGTCGCGCTCTGATAGGCCGAAGAGAGAATCTCTGAAATCAGCCGTCAGATCTCACTCAAAAAGGCGGGATCAATTTTGCGTCAACGAAACTCGGAGTTAATCCAAACCATACGATCTGGATCAATCGCGCGCTGTACCATCTGCGCGTCACACGGAATCAAGGTTCCGTTTCAATGTAGTGCGGCGCAACTTATTAAGCTGCATCTGACCAATAAAAACAATCGCGGGAGAATCTGGCGACGTCGACTGAGAAGCACCTTAGCCCGCCTTCACCAGAACCACCGATTTGGAATCTTGAAGGCGTGGCTTCATTTGGGCAGCCGATCTCGGATCTTTTTCTTTCTTCTCTTCCGAAAATGCCCCTGAAAACTCAAAAAAAGACCTCTGTAACTTTTTTTCATTTTATTAAAACTGTACAGGGATGATTTTCCAGAGAGTTTTTCTCTCTCCTAGAAAATCATCGAACAGGTGGAGGATGTGCGCGGCATGCGGGAGGGGTCCTGCGCGCGGCATGCGAGAGGGCCAGCGCGCGCGCGGGCCTTGCGGGCAGTGCCATGTTGCTGCTTGCGGCTGGCTGCTGCTTGCGGGCCTACTGTGCTGCTTGCTGGCCTGCTGTGCTGCTGGCCGGCTAGTGGTGCCATGCGGCTGGCCTGTTGGGCTGGCTGTCGTGGTGCTCGGCCAGGCTGGCTGCCTTGGTGGCATGCCACCTTGGTGGGTCCCACTGGCCCCACTTTCTCTCTCCTCTTTCTCTCTCCTCTGATTCTCTCTCCTCTGTCATACTTCACAATACCTGTAACAAAACTGCATCACCTGTTTCACTGCCATATCGCCTGTAGGGTCCGCAGACACTCTCTCTCATCAAACTTGACTCAGTTAGCTCAATTTGCCAACAATTACAATATGTAGGCCAACAATTTGGTGCATTAGGAGAGAAACGCAACCTTTCAGCTTCTTCCCTCAAAACCTTAGCGGATTTTGCAGTATCCATCAGATGAGAAACCTTCGACGAGTTCTAATACAAGGAAAACAAAACTTTCACTCTCTCAATGATACGATTGTTTGGAGTCACTCCTTTCAAATTAGAATCGAACTGGTGCTTGGGAGCCAATGGACACGCTATAACAGAAGGACAACCATGATCCTTCCTATGAGTTTTACAATCATCGAACAGACTAACACAGTGTCCATGATCATGCCCAATCCTTCCATGGTAATGATGAATTTGATATGACATTGAGAGGGGGGTGAATCAGTGTCTGAAAATTCTCCCTAATTATTTCACTATTGCCCAGAGCTGATAGAGATATATTTTTTTACACACACAAGCAAATCTACCTCGCTACCACTCAGTGGCCAGGTCTACCAGATTCGCACACCCACCCTGCAAGTCATTCCATGCACTCCAAAATATACCAGAAAGATAAAACAATCAACACAAGGATATTACGTGGTTCACCAACACAGTGTGTAATGACTAGTCCACGGAATAATGCCCAATGGGCTCCGTATTTACTCAACACTCAATTTTTAGTCTCTAACAAGACAAGAATATTAACCCTAGGTTTTCCCAGCATAAAACTAAGAGGGCGTAACAACACCAAGATTCAGGCTTAATAGTCAGTGTTTAGCACTCACTGCACACACCACGCTTAACCTACACCCACGGGAAGCAAATAACAATTTTTTTAGGCTTATAATAATGCCCTACAATTTTCCCCCATACTAGATAGGTATTCAATTTTTTCTTTCACCTATACTAGCATACAATGCATAGAAAATAATAAAAAGATAGGGAATGAGAAAATCTCACAATCAATTGTTTTCGAACGACAGACAATCTCTTTGAAGCTTCACACTGCCCTCAGGTACTCTTCAACAACCTTCAATGTTGATAGAGATCGTTTCACAGAGCACACCTTGCTCACAGGCTTCCAATCTCTTCCACATAACTCATAATCACCATGAATGGAAAAATAAAAGCTCTACTGACCTCTTAAAGGGATTTAGCACTCCATTGAAGCACAAAGAAGAGGTAATTGGTGATTAATCACTCCCATAGAGCACGAAACCCTAGAAAATCTTCTATCTGCCTTCAAAATGCTCTTTTCAATTTTTCTCTATGTTTTTACGACTCCCAACACTGCCCAATGTATTAAGCATCCGAAAATATGAAAACTGCAACTTGAACCATCCGATTTGGAGCTCGGATGACAAAGTTATGACGGTTTGAAGTTTAACCAACCAAATTAAGAGAAATGAAATCTTTCAGAGCATTTCCATGCGCCCGCACTACACGGAATCGCCGCCCGCGCCTGCGCGTTGTCAAGTTCTGATTGGCCGAAGAAGGATCTTCAAAATCAACCATTGGATCTGCAGGTTTAAGCGGGAACAGCCAGAGGCCGTCGAATCTGGATAAATCGCGTCTCGAAAAATGAGAGAAGATTTCCGCCACTGGAACTGAATCTATCTGTCGCTACACCGTATGCGTGCACCATCAAATCATTATCCGTTCTTCATGTGACGCGGCGCAGACTTATTAAATTGCTTCCAACTAACCAGAAGTTGCGTGATGGAATCTCAACGCAACAAGCGCAATACACTGGAGCCCGTGTTTATCTGATCCATCAGATGCGGATCTCGGCTCCGAGGTTTGATCTGGACCATCGATTTTGGATCTACTCCTTTGTTACTTGCCAAAAATGCCCCTGTATATACTTTTAATGGCCTCTGGAACCTTTTTTTTATCAAACAAAACCCTGTAGAGAGTTATCTTCCAGAGAAGAAATCTCTCTAAATTTTGTCCACTCTCTCTCTCTAGAACTTTTCACAAACAAGTGGCGGGCATGCTGGGGAGTGCGGCTAAGGACCATGCGACCATGGGCTTGTAGTTGTGTGGCATGCCATGGTGCCATGGTGCCATGGTGATGCTATAGCCTTGCGGCTGGCCATGTGGCTGCCTGGCCATGTGGGGCTGCCACTGTGGTGCCGTGGCCCTCAGCCAGGCTGGCTGTCATGGTGGCATGCCACCTTGGCACAGTGGGTCCCACCCACATTTTTCTCTCTCCTCATTCTCTCTCTACATCTTCTCTCTTCTTTCCCTCTCTACAGTCTCTCTCCATTTTTCATGCTGCAAAAGATGCCCAACACTGGGAACACTGCCTTTGCACTAAAATCACTATCATGCAATCAGAAACTCTGCTACATCACTAGCGAGACCCACAGACACTCTCTCTCATCAAACTCAGTGTAAAATCTCATTCAACTCAATGCAAGTCATCTAAAACACATGTAGAACACTGTAGAACACACATGTGAAGTTGCTCCATCAAACTCAGTGTACTGACACTCTCTCTCCTACACTGATACTCTCTCTCCTCATTTCTCTAATTGAATACTCATCAACACTGTCACATCAGTCAAGTTGCCAACAATGACAACATAGAGTCCAACAGGTAATAACAGAATAGTGTAACCGTTCATATTTCACAACTACTTTCTGATTAGGATTGAGCCTTCTCTTGATGTTAAAACCACTCCGCAGTGGTGGTTGCAAATTTAAGGATATCCTTGCTCGCATAATGCATGAAGGTTTACCCCCAACTAAACCATCAACCACTGTAATAACAGATGCGGTACCCACTTTGGAAACAAATCGATGAACTAATTAAGTTCTCAGATAACAACTCGATTGGAACCCCCTATAGCTGAATCCAAATATCAAACTGCTCAAAACTCCATTGATGGTTTTCATTCCATCTCTCCAGGATAACCAAATTCCCACCTACTGACCATGGCTAGTCTCAGACCACACTCTGGAGATCAAGTTCACACTGGAATTTAAAGAAAAACGTATCAGTATCCAAAAAGGAAACTTGGACACCATGCCGGGTATTCCATGCAATAGGAAGACCCTCAGTACCAGCCGATCACCGATAAGGTTGGCTTGTGATAACTTTTCCAATAAGAGTAAGCTCAGGATGAAAATGCGTTGAGACGATAGCCTCATCTTCAATAACCACAGAATCATCGTCTTCAACCTCCAAACTCCCAGCTTGGAACTGAACTTCTGTTGGTACATCCTCAGAACTTGGGTCTAACTCTTTTGACATACTGGTTGTGGATACTGGAACTGTAACAATAGTTTTGTCCATGCCGGAAGTAAAGCAGCCACTTCCAACACAAACTGGAAAACACAGAAGGGAAACCAGAAGCAATCACGCCGAGTGCGAAAAGCAACATGCCGAAAGCGGACCATGTGAGAGGAAACTAATAAGAGTTAGCTCAATAGACATGGATCATGTACATACGTATCCAATGGCAAAGCTTTTAGGGAACTTGATTAGCATTTTAATTAAACAAAAGATATTAAAATGGATAGTTATCCATATAACAATGAAACGTGATATTTTTTAAAAGGAAAAATTACACAGACACCCCCTCTACTGTTGTGAAATTACACAGAACTATCTTGTCTTTACAAAAGTTACACAGAATACCCCTCTAACAATGCTATCATACACTCTCACCCACGCCGTTACTTTCAACTTAACGGCAGAGGGTCAATTTTTTTAAGACAAAAATACCCTTACTAAGTGTAAAATAACCTAAAAGCGTTTATTGTTCAACAAAACCCTAGTCCCTTTTTCTTCTTCTTCACTGTCGTTTTCTTCTCTACTTACCAATTTCTTGTCAAGGCTTAACTTCTCCACCAGTTGGCTTCTCAGCAATTTTTTCCCAAGGGTTTTCTTCTCCACTGGTTTTCTTCTCCATGGATTTTCACCGCAAGAAAACCCATAAATTAATAAAGATGAAAGCTTGCAAAGAACTAAAGATTTCAATTGCTTTAAGCCCCGAGATTCAGAGTCTGTACTTGGAGGTGAATCAAACCCACTTGGCAAATGTAGAAAAACTACCGGCGAAACAAGGAAACGGGGCAAAGGTGACAAGAGAAAAGGAAACTCACTGAGTGGAAGAACAGGGGCGCATAGAAGAGGCGCCAAAAATTTGAAAGGCGGGCTTCTACTTTGTCTCGTCACAGCATTCTCACTACAACAAAATCGCACAGAGGGAATTCAGAAGACAAAATCGAATTCCATTAAATTATTCAAAAGAAATCTAAAATAAAGAGCGGAGCAAACTAACACGATTAAAAAAAAAAAAAGGCTTACCCACTGGAGGGGTAGGACACTGGCGATTAGAAATCTGGAAAAAAACAGAAAAAAGGGCCCACTTTTCTGAATTGTAAGAGTCGCTAGTTCTTTATTCCTGAAACCGTGGTTTCCTTTTCATCTTCTTCTCCTTTTCATCTTCTTCTGTAGAAATCAGGAGAAAAGTAAAAGTATCATAATCAGTTTGGTAATAATTCTTGTGAATGACTGTCGTTTTCTTGATCTCTCCCTCTTATTTTTGGGTGAACTACAAATTAACGGTACTGATGGGTCAAGAAAGAGTTCAGAATCTAGAGAGAGACAGAGATAAAGAGAGAGAAGAAGAACATGCACGAAAAACATTTGGGAAGATAAAGAGAGAGGGAAAGAAGATGTCGGCGACTATTGTAAACTAAGTACGAAGATACATCGACGGCACCCTCTCAGTGCTGCGTATGTGGATAGTTTGCTCAAAGAGCTGCTGCATAACCTTCATTTGGCTCTGCCATGGAGCCAGTGTCCTATCCCTCCAGTGGGTAAGCTTTTTTTTTTTTTTTTAATCGTGTTCTCCGCTCTTTATTTCAGATCCCTTTTAGGTCATTTTACACTTAGTAAGGGTATTTTTGTCTTAAAAAAAATTGACCCTCTACCGTTAAGTTGAAAGTAACGACGTGGGTGAGAGTATATGATTGCACTGTTAGAGGGGTATTCTATGTAGTTTTTATAAAAACAAGATAATTCTATGTAATTTCACAACAGTAGAGGGTGTCTGTGTAATTTTTCCTTTCTAAAATGACCAAACAGTTCCAGACCATTCATTT
Source organism: Protea cynaroides (assembly GCA_028583415.1). Classification (NCBI taxonomy): domain Eukaryota; kingdom Viridiplantae; phylum Streptophyta; class Magnoliopsida; order Proteales; family Proteaceae; genus Protea; species Protea cynaroides. The sequence goes on from CM053269.1 coordinate 74,485,647, forward strand.
TTACAGTGTTTCTAACTTAAACCATACAAAATTGAAAGAATGAATTTTTATTAATGTTTAGAAAGACTGATACACTTGCATGGACATATATATGATGAATATTGATACAAATGGAAGTTTTTAGTTGATTAGAACCTGAAATTGGATGAGGCTAATGAAGATCATGTTCTCTCCAAGTAACAGTTAGAATAGACATCGTCTACCAATGTGCGAGTATATATATATATATATATATATATATATATATATATATATATATAGAAATTGGATGAGGCTAATGAAGATCATGTTATATATATATATATATATATATATATATATATATATATATATATATATAGGACAATCCCTTGTGACCTTGGTTTTTTTTTTTTTTTTTTTTTGGATTCGAAGAAATCCTTGAAATTTGAAAAGAAAGTTGACTCAACCACATTTTTTTTTCCTTTCTTGGTAAGTTCAACCACTTCTGTTGGTGTTCGTTTTTTTTTTTTTTTTTTTTCCCTTCTTTTCTTAACACTCCCACAATGAGTCATGACTCCATTTCCATGGGGTCTGGGGGCCGACTCACCAAACTGGTTGGTTCATGACTACCAAGTTTGTAACAACTGGACCTTAATACTTATCTAGGACTATCCAACACCTAATAGTAGGGAGTCAAAGTTTATCATCCTATGCATGAAAACAGCTCTCTCAACTCTCAGCCACAAGGTTAAAAAACCGTTAAAGACTCCTTATACCATAAAAGGAAAGTGAATTGAATTAACTTCATAGTCGATCACCTCAGTTGAATTGTGGAAGAGAAAATGAGGACTGCAGGAAGCTTTCTTTCCCTTCTTCTCTATGTGTCCCTCCTTTCTAGCTGTCTTGTGTCTAGCAGTTATGCCCGGCAAGGTGATGCACTTCGAGTTTTCATGAAGATCAAGGCCACTGGGGACGTGGACACATCCAACATCCTCAATACGATCTTACCTGACTTCAACCCTGAACTCATACCTCAACAAGGACGCAAAGAGAGAGACAAAATATCCAATTTACCTGGGCAACCCTGTGTGAATATCGGCCAATATGGTGGGTATATCACAGTCAATAAGACCGCAGGAAGAGCTCTTTACTATTACTTTGTAGAAGCCGACAGCAACAAAGATACAATGCCTGTTATCCTCTGGTTCAATGGAGGTACATTACTTGAAATAAGAAAGCACTGGTGTTAACTTTGGTCCTGGTTGTTAATTTTTTTAATTGCCCATCCACAGGTCCTGGTTGTTCTTCTCTTGGATTCGGAGCATTTGAGGAACTTGGTCCACTTCTCGTCCAAAAAGATAAACTCATCGAGAATCCCTATTCATGGCATAAATGTGAGTTTACTATTTTGACTTCAAATTTATCTTCTTTGAATAAACAAAACAATTAAGGGGGTATATCAGATTGTCTTGTGTTAGACTATTGTATAAATAGGGTTTCAATCAAACTTATCTCAATCCATATAAAATACCTAGCACACAATGGAGATGTGATAAAACAATGAATCATAAAGACATAACTTTTAAAGAGATCTATTTTCCTACGTTTCAAGCTTTGATCATAATCCTTCGATTACAGTCTTTTACAACCTACAGAGGATATTCCAAGATCTCTTGCTAATGGATGCAGAGAGACTTTCATTAACTGTGGTTGTGGGGATTATTTATAAAATACTGTCATAAGCATAATACTTCTTCCACAAATTAAGGTTGCCAAACCTATCTCATACCTTGTGAAGAGTCCGACCGAACCGGTCTCACTATGTTAACTGGACTCCCACTAAATAACTGATTATATAATTAATTAAGTCCATATAATTCCAACAACTTGCCCTCCTAATCATCTCTCTTTTTTTTTCTTTTTTCTTTTTTTTGGATGATCCAGTGGGGAATATCTTGTTCTTGGAGTCACCAGCAGGGGTTGGGTACTCATACTCTAACACTACATCGGATTATACATCCACTGGAGATAGGAGAACAGCACAAGAAGCTTATACATTCTTGATAAATTGGTTAGAGAGGTTTCCTGAATACAAGAACAAAGAGTTTTATTTAGCTGGGGAAAGCTATGCTGGTCATTATGTGCCTGAGCTTGCTTATACCATCCTCCAACAAAATAAGAAGGGGGCTACATCCATCAATCTCAAGGGCATCTTTGTATGTTTTCTCTCTTTCTACATCTGTTATGTCTATGTTATACTACTGTTACTACAATATGATCAGGTGATGACTTTAATAATTTGTTGGTGGCCGCAGATCGGAAACCCTAGTCTCCATGACATAGATGATCGTGGCATTGAGAGCATGGATGACAGTCTTGGACACTTTGAATATCTATGGAGGCACAATCTCATCTCAGATGAAGACTGGAATACAGTCCAGACAAGCTGTGATTTCACTGTGCCGGGCCAGAATAGGAGTGATGCGTGTCAAGTTGCTACAATTTTGAATTACTTGAGAACCGATGAGAACATAGATTCCTATAACATTTATGGTCCTAAGTGCTATCAAGACAATACTACCGTGACCTCGGTAAGCAATAATGACTTCTCAAAGTTGAACTGTAAGATTTTATTCAAACTCTCTTTGGTTTTGATATGTATTATAGAATTAATTATATAATATATTATAATATATGTAGTTGTTTGGTATGATTTATAATAATTTTTTATATTTAAAATAAATTAATATAATTTAAAATCTATAAATAAGTTAGAAGGTGTTGTTCTTCTTGAAATCATTGCTGAGTGCAACCGAGTTAGCTTACTTCTTTTTGCCCAAGTAATTGTGAATTGTGAGTTGATATCTTCGTTTTTACCATCAGGGTCCGCTTAGAACCGGTAATCCTTGTGCTCACAACGACGTTATTGCATATTTGAATCGCCCAGAAGTTGTGGAGGCTTTACATGCCAAAATTACCAGATTTGATGAAGGTTACCCAAGCCATGATGGTACAATAGTCGGTAAATTTGACAAATGGGAAGACTGCAGGTACATAATATTTTTACTGTTTTCGTCATATTTGGTGGGCTTCAATTGAAATTGCTGAACTAATGAACTGATGAGGATGGTACGAACTAAAACATTGCAGGCAAGTGCTCCTTGAGACATGGCAGGACAGTCCCAATAGCATCTTACCAATCCTAAAGTACTTGATAGAGCATCAAACACGAGTTCTGGTTTTCAAGTAAGAAGATCCTGGCCTCTACTTATGATGTACTTTTAGCGCTAAAAATTCTTAAGATTCATTACAAGATATCTGACCATGCATGGCTACGGCGATTTTTCTTTGTGACAAAACTCAGTGGCGATTTAGATGCTGTTGTTCCATATACTGGCACTAGATTATCAATCAAGAGGCTTGAACTTGTGGAGCACAAGAAATGGCATCTTTGGGGCAACCAAGAGGTATTTTTTTTCTTCGTTTTAAGTGATTTTATTATTGAGACATTTTAATTAGTCGTTTCACATGTTTACTGGAAAAAAAAAAAAAAATTCGTGAAACAATGATAATTCTTGACGGTTACATAATGGAAAATCATTTTCAAAAATTTTGTGAGAAGTTCTTATTACACTTGTATTTTAAAACTTTTAAGGAATAAGACAATAGGTGATATTATTAAGATAACCAATTAAGGGTCTAAGTTAAATGTCATTTATCTGTAATTCCTTTTAATGTACACTCATTAGGTCATCACGAAATCATAATACATAGAAGTAGTTTTATATTCAAGGAAAAAGGGTCAAGGAGACCATTGGAGCAGAGAGAGAGAGAGAGAGAGAGAGAGAGAGAGAGTGTTGGGGTAGATCTCACCTCACTGTTCAGTAAAGTTTTTCCCAATTTTTTTTCTTTTCTTCTCTATCCGTTTCTATCAAACAAACATGGGTTGAATGAAATACCATAATAAATCTTCAGTCTGAACCATCGGTTCACAATCCGTCTTCTGGTCTAACGGTCCATGCAAACAGTACAAAAGCACTTGACAAGTGGCAAATATGGCAACAGTACGATGTTGTTGATTATTGAATTATTTTTTTCCTTCTTACTCACATGGTGATGATGATTACAGATTAGTGGGTCCGTGGTGGTGTATGAAGGCAACTTGACACGAGCTACAGTGAGAGGAGCAGGTCATGAGGTTCCATTGGACCAACCCCGAAGAGCATTTGAACTCCTCCAATCATTCATTGAAGGAAATCGTCTTCCAATTGCCAAAACCAAGGAGGACCTGTCAGATCTTGGGATTAACCAAAATGATGAGGATGATTAATTAACGAATGTGGACAATAGAAGGGAATAATATGAATAATCAAAACATGTTTACTCAAGTGTAATCTGACGCTCTCTTCTGGATTTCCTTCTGTACTTTTATATCGAAGGAGGGTAGGACCTATTTAGGTTAGTCAATATATGTAGCCATCTAGCATATCAGAACTATTGGCTTTAGATTACACAACTCTTGTTGAGGAGATTAATGTATGTATTATTTAGCTTCTTATTGCAAAACAAAAAATAAAGATGAGTCAATTTGGATTTAAGCACAATATTAGTGTCATTAAATCTTTTTGTATATTAAATTATACACCTCCTACCATCATTGTTGATTTTTTCAGTTTAAAAATTCAAACTAGTAATGGAAGGATTCTCACATATATAACACACTTAAGATTTTAATTTCTAAACAATGTGGGATTATTTCTAACATCTCAAATGTGAAACAATCCTCAACACATCTTTTCTTGGTATTTAAAAAAAACAATTGTTGTAATTATAAGATAACACAATATGAAAATGGTTAGAAGCAGAGACTAATCGTAGAGTGCATATGAGAATAAATGTTTTTTGAGATTTAAACGATATATTAGAGATGGACATAGTCCCAAAAGGATCTCAATCTTTGCAATACTAGGCACCCAAAACAATTAACACCTTTTTAAAAACTTCTGCTGTCTAGGTATCTTTGTATTAAACTTTAAAAAAAAAAAAAAAAAAGGGTGTTATACAATGATAAGAATTCATTTTCATTAAACTTTCAATAGATAAACTATTCTCCTGAATAATAAGCCAAATACAATGAGCCTTGTACAGAAGCAGTTACATTTCACACCTAATTATACCATACAATTCAAACTTCTCATCCCATGTATCAACTAGCAACTGATTTGAACAAACCATCTTCTTGCACAAACCCCTCTCCTGTGAACAACCTTTGTTGTGAGGGGTGGCTTATCTTCTGCAGCTCCTCCTCACTTAGTTTTCAATCATTTATTTCCATATTTTCCTCTGGCTTGTCCTTGTTAAATTTTTTTTTGTAGTAAGAAGCTAATTCCCTGCTCAAATGCCCACCTCATACAACCCACCACCTGAAGAAAATGTCTCAGAATCATGACAGCAGTGCCCAACTCAAATGCACTCACCTACAAATTAGTGTCTGCAAATCAACGAATACATTGCAAAGGTTCCACCTGAAGAAAACATTGAAAATAGAAAATCCATTACTCCACTAGTAGTAAACAAGAACCTACAGTATTCTCAGATTACATAGACAATGATAATTAGTTTATATACTTATTTGTACCCAAAAGAGAGAGAGAGAAAGAGATACTAGTTGCTTCACCCAAATCCAGCCTTCTTGCAAGCATTTACGAGAAGCTTCACTTGTGAAGCCCCATCTGGACAAAATGCAATTACAGCTCCTCCACTTCCAGTAAATTTTGAGGGTGCGCCACCTTTCTCTACTTCCACCATCTCTATATTAATAGAACCCGAGAGTATCATCTCCAAACATCTGCCTGAATGCCAAAGAGAAGTTTTGTATTGCAGAAGTCTTTTGAGGTCATCAACCAAGAATGCCAATGGATCTACATGGTAGTAGCTGGGCACTTCATAGAATAGTTTTTTTTTTTTTTTTTTTTTTTTTGCCTGCTAAAAAGGGCGTAAAGGTGGTAAACGGCATAAGGGTTGGGTTGAGAAGCAACCCAAGAAGAATAAGAAAAACATTCGGGTTAGTGAATCTCAATCTTCACATCAAGATATCTCAATTGTACCTTCAAATCACATTCAATAGACACCACTGCAAGGAACTTAGTCACTACAGACCAATCAATCATTGACATCAATATTAATGGTAATGGTTTGATGTGGAATATTAAATAATTTAGTTCTTATGAAACACTTTTTATTTACTTAAATGGTAATGGTTTGATGTGCCTTCAAATCACATGCAATCTTGTTTTTTTTTGTGCAGTCATCATTTGATTATTCCCAATCAACGTTGTTCTCTTCTCAAGCCTCAAACTCACAATCGCAAGTTGAAGGAAATACTGACAGGTAAAAGTATGATGAGGTTGCCAGTATGTTTGAGTATTCGTTTTCATTATGATTAATAACTGAGTTTACTCTTGTTTATTGTGATTTCTAGAGTACGCTTATACAATGAGGGTTGTCCTTCTGGAATTACTGAATGGGAAGTCAACTATGAACGAAGAAATTGAGCTAGTAGATCTCAAGGATAATTCTGCTCTTTCGGTGTTTTTGTGGGTGGACCTCATCACAGCTAGCAGATCTCAAGTCTTTGTGAAGCTAAACCTATGACGCAGCTCTTTGATGGTGTCAATCATCCTTTGGAACTTTTGCTATTCCAAATTTGAAAAATGTTATTTATATTCTTGTGAAACTATGGCCAGTACTCAACTGCAGCTTGATGTCACCACCATGGCAAAGGGGCTTCCCAGTTTGGATATTTGTAAACTGAGGGAGTTCTATTGGGCTTGCTTCTTTTTAGATTCTGTTAGTTGCAAGTTGCAATTCCGTGAGATACCTTCTACTTATATGAAAAACATTGTTATCCTTGAAAACTTTGTAATCAAATTGCAATTTCCGATGAAAGCCTCTGTTATCAATTCTGAACATGAACTCATAATAAAAAATTATAGATGGTTGGTATTACGACCAAGATCAGTATGAATTGGATGGTTGGAACAAAGAATTGACCGACTCCAGAGGGCAGCAACTGAAACAGTGCCAATGGATTGGCTGATACACTGTGTATAATGGAATGGATTGGCCCAATCTGGATTGCTTTTGTAGAAACTAGAACAATGTTTATATCATCTGACCAATCCATTTCTACCTTGATATATAAACTGAAACAGCATAACCTGAAATGTTGATATAATATTGTAAATACACAAGTTCATTTATTGGGTATTCTATATTCATTTCTTAATGAAAAGTATACAAACCTTTTACCAAAAAAAAAAGTCAGATCCTTTGTTTACAAGCTACAATCTTGTATTAAATAATAAAGCTTCAAACTACATTGCTAGCTACAATCTTGTATTACACAATAAAGCTTCAAACTACATTGTCTTGTCTTCTACAAGAGGTTTCAAACTTTAAAAATTACATAACACCTCTTGTTCTTTATCTGTCAATTGATGTCAGCCAAAAACAGATCACCTTTCTTAACTCATGTTGAATTAAGAGCCTGCAAGGACAACAAATGAGAACCAGCATAACAAAATCAATCCCTTGGTAGAACTATAATCATTTAAACAAAAGGTAAAGCTGGAATAATGGTAATGATATAAAACCCTGAGGTTGCACCTTCCAAACAGTAAATCACACTCCAATTACCCATACAAATTACAAACATCAAATGGAAACATAAGTGACGTTTGATCATATCCATACTAAGCAACTAAAATGGGCAACTTCACTGATCAGGCATTGTACCAGGGGCAGTGCCAGGGTAGTAACAAGCAGACAACCAGAAAGAAAAGAGAGCCCCATAAGAACTAGAACTCACGGCATCATGACATCCACATAATGGGTCAGCTTCCAAGTGTTCACGTTATCTAGCGATGTACCAACTTCAAAATGCAAACTCCCATAAATCCATCTCATAGCTCATCCAGTAACTAATTTATAAATTTTAAATCTCAAGGAATTGCTAATCACATCAACCCCAGAGACAAGAACTTATTGGAAAGCACCACAGTGATGGGGGCTCAAGCAAGAAACAAATTCAGGTAGACCAAATAGCTAATTAGTGTTCAGCCGCTTGGAAAAAAGACTAACAGTGATTTTTTAATTTAGATTTTCATCTTCCAAGTTCAAGTTTGTAAAAAGTAAATAAAACAAATAAAACAAGTAAAACCGTGCCATTAAATACCTATATAGTGCTTTGCATCTTTTCTTGAGGACCTGTGTAGTTCATCTGCACAGACAGATACAAACAGAACTCAAGATTTCCAATAAAGTGGTTCAAGAAGAAAGAAGAAGAAAGGGGGTTTGAGAAGATTTCCAAGAAAGGCTGTTTGAGAAGAAGAAGAAAGGGAGTTTGAGAAGAAGGGTCTGGGAAGAAGGAGAAAGAAGAAGAAGAAAGGGACTTTGAGGAGAAGGGTCTGAGAAGAAGGAGAAGAAGGGTTTCTGCAAGGGAATCCGAAGAAGAAGCTTCTCCAATACCTCTGTTTGCTCTTTAGCATACGGAAGCAGCGACGATGGCGACTCCTCTTCAGGTTTCGGTGGCAGGCAGTGGTGGCGTCTCCTTGGCTTCGCAGTAGTTGCAGGTCGAGATCCAAAGGGAGGAGAGGATTTCACAGAATGAAATCGCCGGTTCCTTTGCAAACGGTTTATTTCAAAGAGGTAAATATGGGTTGAAATTTATTCATCGTAACTAATCTTACACCAGATTTGAATCCACCATTAGATCATATTTCAGCCACATGTCACCAATCGGATCCACTCTGCCAGGTCGCCTGTTGATACCACAACAGGTGACGATTTGAGTCCTTATTAAACATAGTTAGAAGGGCAGTCTATGTAACTTTTGTAGAGACAGGATAGTTCTATGTAGTAAACCAATTGTCAAGGGGATGTTTGAATAATTTTCCCTATATTTTTTCAAACTTCTTTATTCAAAATTTTCTTTCAGATTCTTTTTGACAAGTTAATTTTCATCTCTTTCTTCTGAGATTTTAAAATGCCTAAATCATTCTTCAATTACGCATTTCAACCGGTTTTATTCATTTTGCCCAGTTGATCGATTTAATTATAATGGATTTCAATCAAGCCAAATTAAATTGAGTTAACTAAAAAATTTAAAACCAAAAAAAACGGATGCATGGAGAGAGGAGGAAGACTGGACTGTCTCCTCCCACCATGCGGCTTTGAGAAGAAGCCCAAGAATAGAAAAGGTTTTGCGGATCCAAATTGTCTCTGCATCAACAGGAGGCTCGACTGAGTAGGTTGGATGTGACACACTTGTCCAACCTTTAATCCGACGGTTCGGATGAGACACATCGCAGGAAATCAAATGATGAGTCCATTTCAGGTGACCAAAAAACGCGAAGGTAGAGAAAATGGAAGATTAGAGAGATAGACGTTTCCTTGCTAATCGCCTCCTCTGTCTCTGCTAATTGGGAATTGGGTAAAGGAAAACGGCCGCCGCAACTGCTGGAGGAACTGAGCCAGTGTTGACAAAAAAAATTTTATCAAGTTGTAGAAACCAAACGCTTAAAATCTCCAAATACCAAAAAAGGAAACAAGACCAGGTAATGCTAACTCTATATATCCAAAGCAACGAACGAATAAATGGGTTCCAAACCCAAATCAGTCAAATAAGAAGAGAAGCTAAATTGATTGATAATGAAAGAAAATCAATTATAGAATCACTGAAATTTAGAGCAGGATAAATTTCATAAAAACCATCAAAGAACAGCAATTATACACAACTACCTCACCATCAGAGGAGAAAAAGAAACAACTAATATTATAATGAAGAACGAATCTAAAAAAATAACATAAAGACAAATGCAGGGATCCTCACCTTGGCAGATGTCTTAGAGCTTTCTTCAATCACGAGAATAGAAAACTTTGAGAATAATGGATGGAAGAATCGATGAACAGAGACCTCTGCTATTTTTATTTCTTTTTCTTCATCTAAAACCCATGAAAGAGTTGTAAACCCATTGGGGAAAATGTGAAACCCAACTCTCTCTCTCTCTCTCTCTCTCTCTCTCTCTCTCTCTTGCTGAGTCTTGTCCCGTTGATCGAAAGTGAAATTGATTTTGCGCTTTTTTATTTTTGAACTACATGATATGTTGTGAGGGCCAAAATAACGTATTGTTCTTGTTCAATTTTCTGGATTTCTTTGTCCGTGAGGATTGGTAGATGTCTGTTTTTACAAATTTGAAGCTATTATGGTTTTTTGGTACAATCTATTGTTGAGGAAACAAAGATGGGCTTTCTGACAATTTCTTAATTTCTTTCATATAGAACTTATAGGTATGTTTTAAGGAAAAGATCATAATATTTTCAGTTGGAAACAAAAATTGAAAAAAAAAAATTAAACATAAAATGTCACACGTTACTGCAAAATTTTATGTCAAAACAGATGAAACATTCCTGAAATTAATAAGTTAAAATGTGAAAAATTGTTCCTAAAGATGAAAACAGCTGTAAATAATGGCATATGTTGGTTTCTGGAAGGGCCTTCCTCCAAAAGTTTTCCCTTGCCTTTTTTGCGGTAATTAAAAAAAAAAAGAAAAAAAAAAAAAAAAAAGAGAGAAATCAATGACTGCTGCTTATCTAAAATTTTCAACTGATGGTGAGAACTGATAACAACCTCCATAAAATTGTTCTTATCCTTACCTGGCAAACTTTTGCTATATCACAGAGTTGAGAGGGGGGAATGCAAGAGGTAAATTTTTGGTTATCAACAAAACGTCCATGGGTTGACATGGACAAGCAACTTTTTTATGTACTATTTTTTACAGTTTTTTTACATGTACACCGATGCTTATATTTCATTTGACAGCTCAATGAACAATAGGTTGGTGGAGCACCTTCAACTGCCGATATAAACTTCCTTTAGAGGCTCTGGGCAACCTTTTCATACAAATCTCGAGGCCAATTTTGTGCCAAATTGTTCGCCACAAAATTTGCTATCTGCAAAAGGCAATGATTCATTCATTATAAAAGATAGAGATAGAAAGAAGAGGTGAGGGAAAAAGTACTTGATGCAACACTAATCCCAATTCCCCTGAAGTTTAAACCTTTATGCTGGTAAATGAATGCCACTCCCTTGAGTAGAAGATTAACCTCAGGGAAGCAACAAGAGTAGGCACGGCTTATTTAGAATGGGATCACCCATCCAAAGGTTACCATGATTTCAAGCACAAATACTAAGATTGTAAAATAAGAGAAAAGAATGCTGTCTGGCAGCACTCCCTTGCACCCTCTCCTCCCAAAAAAATACAGGGAAAGGAAGTACACACTAGCTGTGTACACTCCTCTCTCTATCACTGTCTTACTTGAAATCCAGGCTTCCTCTCTCTCTCTCTCTCTCTCTCTCTCTCTCTCTCTTCAAATGACCAGTTACCAGTCCTTCCTGTAATCCCATTTTCCCCACTAGCATGTAGATCCCAATCCCTAAAAATATGAAGTAGTCAAACGCCCCTGATTTGACAATGAAAGCAAAGAATCACCATGGGCAAACTCCGGTCCAGTAGGCACCTCTGCACAGTTGGACACAGCATGAATAACCCCCCCTTCCCTAGCAGTCTGCCACATGGTAGTTGACTTCTGGAGTTAGCATCCTCACCAAAGGAAGGTTCAAAGAATTGGGATTGGGCCCACCATAATGTGCAATCTATATTGGATTACCAACACATTGATACATATACAATACCAAATTCCTCCAATGCCCCAGGTGATCCAGATTGGATAGATATTACCTCAACCCCAAGTTTGAAGTCCTTGGACCATATGACATTTGAAATTAGAATATCGAACATCTACATACCTCCAAGTATTAAGTACTAGAAGTAATTGCATAGCAGCAAAAGGAGTGGTTTTAGAAGGCATACAAAGCTTGGAGAATAGAACTGGGAAGAAGGATATTGATTTGTTTATTGTCCATACCTTAATCCGCAAGGCACGAAATGATCCATCAGTATCTGTCACATTATCTAAACAACTAAGAGCAATCTTTAGCAGATCTGGCACACAAGTCTGGATATGAGGCGACAAATTCTGGAACACATCAGCTGTGACATCTGGGGCTCGTGGATCTAACGGGAGGAACGAGAGCTTGGTAACCTCTTTAAGAGCATCCAATTGATTTCCTTCCCTTGCCAGCTTATGGATAAACAAGATTACCTCAAGCTGTCTTAACACTGTTTGTTGTTCCAAAACATGCTCCCTTTCTTGAAGGCTGCACATGACATGTAAGTAACCTTTAAACTAGAATAGGTGTTGTCTATGCACGCATATGCACCCACCAAAGAAAAGAAGACATGAAATAGCACTTGCAGTGGAAATATAATTTATTAACTGTAAAGATCACAAAAGAGGAGTGTTTCAAGCAAATATGTGGACATAGTCAAGGATTATATCATAATGTGGTAGTGACTAGTGTGAGAACCGTGGGGTGTCAAGATAGTGAATTTCCAATTGCAATTGAGTTACATCAAGGATCAGCTTTAAGCCTCCTTATCTGTTTGCCCCTTATTATGGATGATTTAACTAGAGACATTCAAGATGAAGTTCCTTAATGCATGTTTTTTACTGATGACATTATTTTGGAGGATGAGACAAAAGCAAGGATTAATGACATGTTGGAGTTATGGACATCAACATTAGAATCTAAAGGTTTTACGATAAGTAGAACAAAGATAGAGTATATGATGTGTACTTTAGTCACACAAGGGTAGATAATGAGGTGGTGAAAAATTGATGAGGAAGATACAGCAAAGTGTTCCTTTCAGGCATCTAGGTTCAATCATAAATGTTTGAATGTGATACAGAAGATGTTTCATAGAGGATAAAATAGGATGGATGAAGGGAGAGGTGTGTCTGGAGTGTTGTGTGATTGGCTTATTTCTTTAAAACTTAAAGGAAAATTTTATAGGATAGTCATTCAACCGACTATGATGCATGGAGCATAATGTTGGGCAGTTAAGAAGCATCACATAGATAAATCAGTGTAGCTGAGATGATGATGTTAATATGGATGTATGGAAAAACCAAGAATGATAAGGTAAAGAATGATTATATTACTTCAGAGTAGCGCCGATACATGATAAGTTATGAAAAGCCGTTTAAGATGGTATGGTCATGTTCAACGGAGGTCTTTAGATGCTCCAGTATGGAAGAGTGATTTAATTCAGATCAAAGAATCTAAAAGGGCTAGAGGCAGACCTAAGATGACTCTAGGGGAGGTGGTGAGAAAAGACATGCATAGTTTAGCCTTTGTTTCAAGTATGACATCGAACAAAGCTGATTGGAGGGCAAGAATCCATTTAGTCGACCCCATTTAGTTAGAATAAGGTTTTGTTGTTGTTGTTGTTGTTGTTGAAATATCACGTTGGGAGCAAAAATGAAAATTAGAATAATTATCTTACTTAAACATCTGTCATCAAAGGAAGCAGCTACTCCAGAAATTTCCCCAAAAACTTTGAACCTAACTTCCACAATTTTTTTATGAAGCATTTGATCCATCAAACAAAAGGCAAACCTAAGCAAAATACTGGCCAAGCACTAGCTAAAACATATAATGAAAATACAAGACACACAAATTATCTTATTTAAACATCTGTCATCAAAGCAAGCAGTTACTCCAGAAATTTCCCCAAAAACTTTGATCCTAACTTCCACAATTTTTTTATGAAGCATTTGACCCATCAAACAAAAGGCAAACCTAAGCAAAATACTAGCCAAGCAACAGCTAAAACAGCACTAGCTAAAGTGCGCGCGTGCACACACACACACACACAAACACAAATAAAAATATGTAGATGTGAATATGACCTGATTTCTGAAGAATATTTGTACATCTCCAGTATCTCATTGCCAGAGTGAATGAGACCAGCCGTCCGACTGCCACCATCCAATCTACCACGTGATAGAGCACAGATCGCTTCTGAGAGGCACTTATTAACTGTCTCCAATGCCAGTGAATATGCCCCAACTCTCTTTTCAATTTCTATTGACTGAAACGTTTCCAAGTAAGAAATGAAGCAACTAGTCAGTAATCACAACACCAAGAAATTACAATAGGTAGATTCAATAACAGAGAGAAGAAAAATGTTCAATTTCAGGATGACAAGGAAACAAGCTGATAATCAAATAATATGATATTCTGATACATATACAAGTAACCTATGAGTGTTACAACAGCTGAGCTAAAATGTTGAATAACACTTCAACACAGATGGCCTTTTTCAACTCAGAACTCTATCCATTGGTAATTATTACTAATTGAAAAAAAATAGAATATTCAAATAAATAAATAAAAATAGAGCCCAAAATGTTTCCTTTACACACTGATGTTTCTTATGGCTAGTAAGAGGGGTGATAACCATAAACCTAATACTCAGAAACTAAAACCATATTTAAGGTCAGTTACAGAGACCTGTACAACCGTTCCACTAGGAACATAATAAACAACGCAAGAATGATACAAATACTTTGTGAAATAATCATATCAATTGATAAAGGAAACATGTACTCAAGTAGAACATTCCTGAAGCTGAAGAGCACAATTAATGCTGGCTATTGACTCGGTCAAAAGATTCACAAACTGAATGGAGGAGGAAACTCAATAACAGCCCTTTAAGTGGAGATCTCAATGATTATGTGGCATATGCATCAGCTTACAACAATGCACTGTTAGATGCCTTATGAATGGCACCCCAAAATCAGGGATAAGTAAAGCCCTAATATAGCAGAAGAGTGCATCAGAGGTATAAATAAAATAAAAATAAATAAGAGGAAGACATTGTCCAGTACTTTGTCTCAGTGCTGGTATTGCAATGGTAATTAAGCAATTAAACAACTTGTTATTATGAAACACGATCCTATTGTTGACGGTACAGTTAAGCAACAACTAAAATAAAAGGAAGAAGAAAAGCCTCCAAGAAAACAATACTGTACAGGATTCAGCAGGGCATTACATCAACAACAAATTTGAAAAGCTTACTAGTTAAGAAAAATGGGGGCTGATAATGTTCACAAGTAAGGATGTAAATGGATAGCCGAAAATCAGGATTCAATTCGAATCAGCAACCGTTTAAGGAAATTCGTATCCAAACAATCGAATTCGGATAGAAGGTGCCAAATTCAGAGCCTGATTCAAATATAACTCAAAACCGGCAGATATAATCCGCTCTGAATCAAATAACGTACAAAAAATTAAAAACTCTCAAAAGCTCCTAAAAAAATAAAAAGATAAATATTAAAATAATTGAAAAGATAAAGTTTGTTGACCGTTGTGATACATTTATTATTTATTTATTATAATGATTACCTTATATATTAATTAAAATAAAAATAGAAAATGTGAAAGAGTCACGATTGTTCTAGGTTTCTAGGTTTTCTACTTTTCTTATCTTATAACTAAGAGTAGAATCTCAACGGATAGAGGTTCTGCTGTTCTGTTTTTCTAACCGTGCTCAGGAAATCTCGATGGATGTAGGGAAATCTCGATGGACGGAGAAGAACCAAAAGCCTCTCTTCAATTGATTTCAGTATTTGAAGAAGAAAACCAGAAGCCTCTCTATTCAATTGATTTCACTATTTGAAAAAGAAAACCAGAAGCCTCTCTGTTCGATTGATTTCAGTGTTTGAAGAAGATCTAGAAGCTTCTCTTTGAAGCCTTGCAAAAAGTCTCTCTCTCTTTTCAGTATTTGAAGAAGAAGAACCGGAAACTTCTCTTCGAAGCCCAACAAAAAGTTCCTCTCTCTCTCTCTCTCTCGTAACTGAAAAGATGGATGGCTAGACTCTAGACGGTCGCCTGACCACACCAACATTCTCTACAACTTCTCATTATTGTCAATGTGTTGAAGATCCTTCAAGCAGATCAAGGAAGTCCCAAGGACGACTCAACCTTAGCAAATTTATCAAAAGAATCAACGATCAATGGTGTCCGGATTCGAATCGGATTTTAACCAGAATTTGAACTCGAATTCTGATTTGATTTTTTACAAATCCACCGGAACCGGATCGAATTTGGATGGAGTTATTCAAATTTGGTTTCAAATTCGAGGATAGTAATCTATCCGTACCAAATTCGATACGTTTACATCTTTACTCACAAGGGTTGGTGACTTTCCAACTTCACAGCTTGCCACACTTGGCAAAGCAATTGATCAACGTTTACATTTGTCCATGTTATATGTCTCTTCACCCATTTCATTGGTCAAACTTTCAACAGAAAATGAACATGCTATATGGTCGAAAGTGTCTCCAAAGTCGTAACTAGTAAAAAATTACAAACATGCCACTAACCTTCATTATTACATAATAGAGCTTTATGGCATTTCTGTAATTTTTCATAATTTCATCCATGATTTGACCCACATTATATACTTGTATTGCGCTGTAAATTTACCAGTGAGATTTGAGTAAAACATACATGATCCTCTACAACATGGATCCACCATTTTCACCAATCCTTGCCACATGGCAACTTGTGAACTCTATAAATTTAACCTACTTGGTAAATGTTAACATTCCCACCCCCCACCCAAAAATAAATGAATAATCTTACATGCATGGGATCATTACGAATACAAAAGACCACATGATGTAGTATAAGTGTACACCACGAGAAATGAGGCCAGCCAAACGAGGCCTAAGCCAGCCATGCCAACATAGGCCAGCCTGGCCAGCCATGGCTTATGGCTGAGCCTTGACCAGCTGTGACCACTGACCAGTCAAAGGGAACAGCTCAGTATAGCTGGCCACAGCTGGTCAGTGCAAACATCAACTTATTGCCTTTCTAATTATAATACCATGTAAGCATGTCTTTAATACTAGTAATTATATTTAGAGACTTGCCTAAGTTAGGGGTTTTATTTTTTAGAAAATTTTCATCCTATGTTTAGGAAAGTTTCCTATTAATTCTTTTCAGTTTTAAAAAGTTTATAGCACGAAAATATTGAACTTTCCTTCCATGTTTCTAATCAATAATGGAAGAATTGGACAGATGTCCCTTCCATAATTATGTAAGCACCATTCCCTATATATACGAAGCAATAAGAAGGAAGAAGGTTAGACTTAAAAAATCAGAAAGCTACTGTTGCGTTTTCTGGTTGAGTCTCCAGGTTGAGAATCAACTGACCCCCTTTATTCCCTTTAATTTCTTCTCTCAATCTCTCCCTATCTCTCCCCTATTGTTCCCTCCTTATTGCGCGATTGTTATCCCCCAAAATTCCATCGGCTAGTGAGATTTGAGTTACTGCTGCTGCTGTAAACCCAAACTCGGTTTCAGGTGATAACAGTTTGAAGAAAATCCATAACTCTTCAGTCCTTGGTCGGATCGACCTCAAATTCAGATACGGTTGCAAATACAATCTAAACTGCAATCCCTCCAAGTTTCGTAATCAATCAACGGTTGGATTCCCCTCAAAGCTAAATTTTCTATTGTTGTTCTATTCCTGATTTCCTGGTTTGATTGAATTCCTATTGGGACTAGTTGTAAAAGATCCTTGCGCAAGGTCAAGGGTGTAGATTGACTACAAAGTGCAAAACCTAACCTTTGCATCAGCATAATTGATCCTAACTCAGAAATTTCCATCTTTCATTCAAAGTCTTGTCACAAAGATAATATTTTTTTCTCATTTCATCCAGGCCTCTTTTGCCTTACCCATTGTTTCATATGGTCCTTATCATAAGATGGAAGTAATGTTCCTTGTAACTCGTTGTCTATAATTAATTATTCTCCAACATATTGTTTAAATATGGTATAAAGTCTTTTCTTTTTTCTTTTCTTTTTTGGATAAGTAAATTCCTTTATTGAAAAAAACGAAAAAAACAAGGAAAAGAAAAATCGAACAACATCCAAGATGAGGCCCTCACCAATGGGTTACTCCATTGAAACAAATCAAGAAGCACCCAGTACAACACACCAACACAATGGGAAGCCCTAATTACACTAAGAGGAACTTGGTCTTGAATATGGTATAAAGTCCACATGACCCTTCTCTTTGTAAGGAGTTCTGGACCAAACTCCACACCAACGTCAGATACAAACATAGCAATTCAGCGACACCAGTGCTTTCCCTAATGGTATAACCGTATAAGAATCCCTAGGCACAAACCAAGGTGGATGGTAAGCCTCCCACACACTGCTTAAAAGAAAAGTTATCCTATGAGAAAGAAATTCTTTAAATTGTAATATTTGTGGAGGTTTTATTTATGTGTTGATGCATTGAAAGCAATAAATGATTGTCCATATGAGAGTCCAACTTTTAGTTATAATAAAAGGAGTATAGGTACTAGTACAATATTACTATTATGCCCATATTACAGCACTCCTTCTCAAATTGGTGCATAGATATCACACATGCCCAACTTGCACAATATGGGATGAAAAAATAACTTTGGTAAAAATATCAGCTACTTGATCCCCAGATTTAACAAATGAAATGCAAATCAGCCCTTGTTCCAACTTCTCTTTGATGAAGTGACGATCAATCTCGACGTGCTTGGTGTGATCATGTTGGATGGGATTGTGAGCAGATTTATTGTCACAGTATAACATCATCGGGAAAAAAACAGAAAAAGCCAGATCCTCCAAGAGACTCTAGAGCCACATCAACTCATAAATACCATGAGACATTACATGAAATTCTGCTTTAGCACTAAAGCGAGCAATCACAGCTTATTTCTTATTGCACCAAATGACCAAGTTACCACCCACAAACGTACCATATCCAGTAGTAGACCATCGATCATCATGAGAGCTAACCCAATCTGCATCCAAGGTTCAAAATCTCGAGTCTCGAGGCTGTCTCAACCCTCATAGAAATCAAGATTTCCAAGATCTCGATTAAGATCTCGGCCAGACACTACAAAAAAAAAAACCGCAAAGGCTTAAAAAGTGTGCCTCGGTGCTCTAATGATCATTTTAAGGTCTGATACTCAAGGGAATCACTCTTTTAGTATACATAATCACATTTAAACAATAAAATTGAAATAATAATAATAATAATCACACATGTTTAGGTTTACACCCATATTTAGCCGTGTCGGTCTGAGTTCAAATGTAAACCTAGGGTAGCATTGGCTATTCTACATAATGTTATACTAGTAGAATATCGAAGAAGGCCAAATGAACCAGTAAAATTATATTTTAGGAGAAGAATAAATATAATAATATTTAATTAGTTAATTATCATATTAGAACTGGTGGTCATGGGTTTAAATCCTCGAAACAGTGTCTTCACGTTGTGAGGATAAGGTTGCGTACATTCTGCCCTCCCCAGACCGTGCAACAGTGGGAGCCTCGCGCACTAGGACGCCCTTTTAGTTAATTGTCAAAGTAAAAAAATCCAAAGTGGTCAAGTAGACCATACAATCATAATTCATACATTATGTTGAGACTAGTCGAAAATGTCAAGAATAGGTCAAGAACAGGTCTCGTATTAGATCTCGTCTCGACATGTTCGAGAACTTTGAGATCTCGCTGAGATTTTGAAATATGCTCTGCCACTCAAAAGGGATATAAATGTTACCACCCGTCTTCTCGTCATGTGGTTATTACAATGGATGTGTCTTTTCTAGAGACTGTGGCCCCTCCGTCATCTCTTCAGGGGAAATCTTGGAGATGTAAAGATGCCGTCTCAAACTCAGCCATTTGATGACTTTGATCCTTATCCATGCGGTCAGTCTGATCTGCATCCTATTATTTCGGTTGATGAGCATCCAGATAATTCTAAACCACAGGCAGCAGCTGTCCCAGAGCAAGCCACTGACCCAGAGTTGTGTGTGTATGTTTGGAAAGGCCTATCGAACCGACCACCACTACAACTACTTTACCTGGTAAAGCATCAACTTTTGAACCAAATTCTTTCCAAACTATTTCTAACTTATGGTAACACTCTTTCTCAAGATTCCATACTCGATCTTCCCATTGCTATTTAGAAAGGACATAGGACATGTACTCAACATCCTATATCCAATTTTGTTTCATATGATTGTTTATCCCTTTCATTCATGGTTTGTGTCTTCCTTGGATTTCGTGTCTATTCCTCAGACTTGGCAGGAGGATCTTGGAGAACCGAGATGGAAATAGGCTATGATCGAGGAAATGAATGCACTTCGAAAAAAATGAGAGATGGACGTTGGTCTCTTCCTCCCAATAAGAATACCATTAAATCAGTGTTAAGCAACATGCTGACGGCATTGTCGAACACTACAAAACCCAATTAGTTGCTGGAAGCTTCACCTAGACCTATGGAATTGATTACCATGAGACATTTGCACCCGTAGCAAAAATAAAAACCATTCGGGTCCTTCTTTCATGTGCAATCAACCTAGGATGGGAGTTACAACAACTTGATGTAAAAAATGCTTTTCTACATGGCAAATTAGAAGAAGAAATGTATATGGAAATCCCTCCTAGTTTCTCCTGTCTAAAGACTTAAGGGAAGGTCTATAAATTGAAAAAGACCTTGTACAGTCTCATGCAATCACCTTGTGCATGGTTCGGCTGCTTTTGTAAGGCCATGGATATGGTCACCTATGCTACCCTACCTCTAGGCGAACTCGACTACCCCCACTCAAACCAATCCTTTGAGCAAACATAGATCTCTGCTCGACCTTCGCCTCAAAGCTATTCAAATCAATTGTGATGAATGTTATGCCCCACCAAATCACCACCACTTTCTATCATAATTGGGAATACATTTTCATAATTAAAAGGGAATGCATTCTGGGAATGCATTATCTTCGAAACGCGATGCATTCTATGTAAGGCATTCTTCGGAATGCATTCTGGGGAATGCATTATCTTCGGAATGCATTCTGGGGAATACATTATCTTCGAAATGCATACTGTGGAATGTCATTCTTCGGAATGCATTCTTGAATTTTGAGAATGAATTTTTTGGAATGCATTCTTATTCTTGGAGCCATATTTGTCAAGGCACCACCTAGGCGTCCAGGCCATTTTTCAACTCCTGGGC
The DNA here is from genome assembly GCA_028583415.1 of Protea cynaroides. Classification (NCBI taxonomy): domain Eukaryota; kingdom Viridiplantae; phylum Streptophyta; class Magnoliopsida; order Proteales; family Proteaceae; genus Protea; species Protea cynaroides. The sequence continues at coordinate 74,506,643 of CM053269.1, forward strand.
GATTGGTCACCTTATTGTATCACGCCTTGTTTTATTTGTTTATTTATTTTTTAATTAATATCATTTATAGCATTTTATTGGATGTATAAAGTACATATATACACCATAATGCATGGAATCATGCATATGTATAAAAGCAACGTGCTAACCCCTCCTTTTTGTTAAATCCTCTTATTAATATGTACCCTTACAACTAAGGTTCAAAATCTCAAGTCTCGAGGGCGTCTCAACCATAGTTGTCAAGGCGCCAAGGCGAACCTCGGCGTTGGAGGCAGGACGGAGCGCTTAGGGGACCAAGGCGTTCGATTTTTCAAGGCATCACAGGGCCGCCTAGGCGCCGCCTGGCGAAGCCTTGACAACTATGATCTCAACCTCTGAAGAAAAACCGAGATCTCGGTCTAGATCTTGGTGAGACATTGAAAAAAAAATCCACGAGGACTTAAAAAGTGTGTTTCAACCCTAAAATGGCCATTATAAAACCTCGTACTCTAGAGAAACCCTATTTTAGCATATATAAACATATTTAAACCATAAAATTATAAATATAATTCACATATGGTGGTTTTTTGGGTTTACACCCATGTTTGGTAGTGTCGGTCTGAAGTTCAGATGTAACCTAGGGTAATATTGATTATTCTACATAATGTTACACTAGTAGAAGACCAAAGAAGATCAAATGAGCCAATAAAATTTTATGACTGTAAACACCCCATTTTTGCCATACCCAACCAAACAGAGCTTTACTGGTTTATAGACAGCAAGAGAGGGGAGGTAAAAGGAAATTTGAAAAAGTATAGGGGAGGCGAGTGAAACTATCTCAAACTAACATTTGATCAATCTCTATGTGCTCTCTATGGTGTTCTGAGCTGAGCCAAGGTGCCCCCAATGTGCGAGAGTCTTAGCGAACATATTTGGAAAGGTTGCGATCAATTCAAGGTTTGAACATTAAGTGCCGACTTCAAAACTGATTTCGGCGGGTCCCATAGCAAGGTTATGAGCTGTAACCTACATGGATGCATAGGTTTTGGAAATACCTTTGAAATGAAACTTAAATCGCTCAATTCCAATATTAAACGAAGAAGATATCGCAATTTTAGTCGGATGGAATATGGCTTAATAAATCCAGGGGCTTTTCTGTAAATTATCATAAATTAAGGATTTATTGGGCGAATTATCGTGAATCGGATCGATCGAACTTCATTCAATAATATCTTGCTCATCTGACATCCAAATCCAGTGATTCAAGCGCCACCATTCTTCATTTTTGGTGCTCTACAAAGTGGAAGTGGAAAATCTGGAGTAGAGGCCTCCGAAGGATCCCATGCAGAGCTACAAGCCGATATGCCCACTTAAACTTCAATCCTTCATAATTTTATTATCCGACATCCAAATCAAGTGATTCAAGCCTCAGTGTTCTCCATTTTTGGTACTCTTTAAAGTAGACGTGGAAAATCCAGGATAGAGGTCGCCGAAGATTTCCATGCAGAGCTACATACTGAAATGGCCCATAATAGAGAGAGAGAAGCCAGTCTGGCCTAGTCCAACCTGACCCGGCTCAACCCAAGTCAGTCCAACCTAGTCAACCTCGACCAGTCTTGCCTAACCCAGCCTATACCAGTCCAAACCGAACCAGTTCAACCCATGTGCTTTGTATGTATATATAATATTATATCATTATATGTATATATATTAATATATATTATATCATTATATGTATATATAATATTATGTATTATTATATATGAATTCAGGGAGGGAGAAAAATCGGTTAGTAAGGAGAGAGAAGAGAGAATCCGAGAGAGACAGAGAGAGAGAGAGAGAAAGAGTAAGAAAAAGAAAGAAAGTGAGATTAGGAGAGGAGAGGAGGAGCTGCCACCTCCACTTTCTCTCCCATCCCTCTTTAAATTCCCAGTTGTGGCTGCACCAAAACCCACGGCCCTGCTTCACTCAACACCTCATCTCCAATTGCACAACCTCCCAGCTCACCCTACCAACTCCCTCCAATAGCCATGCTGCCCGCCGCTGTTCCCATCTATCTCGATACCCAGCCACAAGAGCAACACCACCATACCACCATTAACCCAAAATTCGACACCTAACCAACACCTACCCTCTGTCCTTGAGCCACCTCCACCTTGGCTGCCTATACCTTACCAAACCCCACGGCCAATTCCCATCAAACCTGCCCAACCGTCTTACTCCCCCAAAAAACCGGCTCTCAACTCAACCACCCTACAATACCATCCTCCATCCTATAGTTGTCACTCCTCCTTGAGGACCCATCCCAGCCATTCCTCTCCACACAACTGAGAAACACTAACCTGCTCCCACTTGCCATCTCTTGAGCCCACCGAACATCTTGAGCCCCTCGCCATCATCAATATCTCCCACCTACCCAACCAATCGGTCTATCCTCACCATCATCAATATCTCCCACCTACCCAACCAATCGGTTTATCCCCCAAAACCAGCCGAATACCTCATCTCTTTGAGCCAAGATCCACTACCCTACCTATCCAACCCAAATTTCTGCTCCAATCGACAACTCACCACCTAGCCATATTCATTGAGCCCCAACCTAAACCCAATTGCCGTAAGCCAACTCCAACAATCCTTGAGCCACTCACCAAGCTTACCTCATCTCCTCCACCCAATGGCTCTCTATAAATCCAACTGAACACCGAAGGAAGAGGGGGAGAAAGGCTAAAAAAAAAAAAAGGGGAAATGAAAGTGAGTTTGAGAGAGAAGAAAGGGAGAGAAAGAGAGAAAATATTCTAATGAGAGAAGTTAAGAAGAAGAGGGGGAAGAGAAGAGGGAGAAGAGATATCGGGATCAAGAGGGAGATTGGGGAAAAGAGAGAAAGGAAAGGAGGAAAGAAGGAGGGAAAGCTTGCCGCTTGCACCGTGGATCGTCTCCAACCGTCATTAAAGGCTCCACCCCATTGTTGGGGACAAGGTTGGTACCCCAAACTTTGTTTTGATAGCTTTCATGGAGCTCAAATATCGAAAATTGCCTAAATATGCCTATTTCGATAATCACAATCTTTAAATGCTACATGGCGTGTGTTGATGCCATGATGCTCATGTTTGATGTATTTTAATATTGGCCATCGATCTTGAATGAGGTAATGTTAAATCAGGCCCATTGATTATAGATTATGATGTGATGAAATCTAGCCATTGATCTTAGATTTTTAGATGATTAAATATGATGCCATTGGATGTTGATTTTGATTTTGATCACACGATGAGTGATCTAAATAAATCTGAACCGTTAGATCTTGACCATGAGTATTCTAAATAGATCTAAACCGTTGGATCTTCATCATGAGGGCTTAGAATGAATTTGAACCGTTGGATTGTCTTCATTAGTGTTCTAAATGAATTTGAACCATTAAATTTTCATCATGAGTGTTTTGGATACATCTGAACCATTGATTTTGGTTGCATTGCTATATTTGTGTGCACTGCCATGTTTAGAATGCTTACTGCTAGCTTTGTGCACACTATCATGTTCAGATATGTTTGTTGTGTGCCATACTTGAATGATATTTATTATCGACAAAGAACTTACTTTCTATAACACCCTAATCGAACAGTCATGCATGTACACTGTTAGAAGACACTCTTAGGTGTGGGGACGTGCATGTAGGCACCCACATTCATGGAAAAGGGTAAAAGTGAAAAAAGATAAAAATCTTAATCAAGAAACATGAAACCTAGCCCAACACATTCCAAATTTGGGGTTTCGGTCAAGGGTAGCATTAGGACGATCCCTACCCTTCAGCTCATCTTCTCTATGACACAGAAACCTAGATAAATGTAATGTGAAACCAATCCTAGATCTTTTAGGATCATCACTTGGTCCTGTGACTATCATATTTCCAACCCAAACGGGTCACTCAATGAACAAGTTGAATTTTCGAACTACGCGGATCCTGATTCTTAGGACAATACCCTAAGATACGTAGGTAGTTTGGGAAAGAGACCCAAATACGGACCCATACTCCGTTTTTGTAAAACCATTTGCATCCCTTTGCTTAGCGGGATCATCCTCTTGCTTGGCAGAATCATTTACTCTATCCCCTTGCTTAGCGGAACCATCCTCTTGCTTGGCGGGACCATTCTCTTGCTTGGCAGGATCCTTTTACCTTATCCCCTTGCTTAGCGGGACTATTGTCTTACTTGACAGGATATTCTACCTTATCCCCTTGCTTTGGCAAAATCACCTCTTTGCTTGGCGAGGTTTATCTGTTTCAAAGATGTGCTTGTGAATACGTACCTCTTTGCTTGGTGAGGTTTTCTACTTACAAATACGCGTTCTTAGCTCCTTTAGGTTATCCATACCTATCATTCATATCCATACCCGTCATACCCATATCAATCCATCTATATTTATCCGCAACCCATTTCAACGAACTACATTGTACCTAATTTCCAGAACCTCTGGAATACGTAGGCAATTTGGAGGACTCTCCAAGTACGGTACCGAATCTAATGAAGCTTAATCATAATCCATATCTATAAACTTTAATCACAATTTGTTTCGAACTACGTTTTGGGCTTGATTTCCAGGACTGGAATACGTAGGCAGTTTGAGATGGACATATCATATTTAATCCATCACCGAATTATCTTCGGTCCGGTTCCCTATATATTATTGTTTATTTATTTGAGAGCATGCTTAGCTGAACCCTAGGCTAGAAGAATTTAGACACTTGATATAGAATCCCCCATGAGCCATAGTCATCCATTGACCACAAACAGTCATAATCATAAAGTTTAAGGAAAGTAGGATCATATAGGAGGCTGACTTTTTGATCGAGCAATTTTAGGTGCCTAACACCTTCACAATCTGTACCTTGAACGCTTAACTGTTCTCTGATAGACCAAAACCGATATGTTGGATCATGAGTCAATAGAAGTTTTATCCTAAGATGAGACTACATTTGAGGTCCTAGACCTTAATCAAGGTGATGACTCTAAATCATTACCGTCCAACGTGGGTAGACATTATCAAATGCGAAAGCCGATGATCCATGTTTTTCTTAGGAAAACCTTGAGAGCACACATATGAAATCTCACAACCATTGCCCTCACAATGACGTAATAACACTTAATTAGTTAATTATCATAGTCAAAAAACCCAAAGTAATCAAGTAGGCCATACAATCATGACACATACATTATGTCAAGACCAATCAAGAACTAGTCGAAAACTGGTCAAAAATTCGAAACCAGTTGAGAATCTTGAGATCACATCTCGTTTGAAATGAGATCTCGTCTCAAACCTATTCGAGAACTTCGAGATTCTTGAGATCTCGATCTCGCTGAGATTTTGAACCATGTTTGCATCTATGAAGGCCTCAACACGCAAATGACCACGGGGAGACAGAAGAACTCCTTTGCTCGGGGCAGGTTTTAAATAATGCAAATACGAAGCACGGCTTCCCAGTGGGTGGAGCATGGAGCATCCACATAATGATTAACCAAGCTAACAGCAAAGGTAATGTCCGAACGGGTGTGGGATAAATATATCAGTTTCCCAGCCAATCGTTGATACTGACCCCATAGTTATCAAGGTGTCGGAGAGAGGCATACACAAGGCGTCCCAAAGAGTTCTCAAGGCGTTGTAAGGATACATCTTAATAAGAGAAATTATAAAAAATAAAAAATAAAAAAAAGAGCGGGTTAACGCATCAATTTTTATTGTTTTTAATACATATGCATGATTCATGCATTATGGTTTATATGTACTTTATACATCCAATAAAAATACCAAAAATGACATTAATTAAAAAAATAAACAAATAAAACAAGGCGTGATGCAATAAGGCGACTAACCGCCTAGGCGTTGAAAAACCACCTAGACACCTAAGTGACGCCTTGACAACTATGAATGGCCCTTATACACAAGATCACCATCCTGACTAGAAAGGTGAAGATTAGCTTCAAGATGGGTATCGAGGGCTTACAGCCAAGCATCTCCATTTCAGAGAGCAAATCCAAAGTGTACTTCGTTGGAAGAGAAATATTTCCTTATCAGAACATGCAACCTCAATGCCTAAGAAGTAATGCAGTTTGCCAGATCCTTGATCTCAAACTCTTGACCTAGGTAAGTTTTCAGGAGAGAGATTTCATTTTAGTCATTGTCAAAGACCACAATATCATCCATACACAATGACAATCTTAGAACCAAACCGCTTGATGAAAAGAGAGTGGTCAGCATGACTTTGGGTGTAGCCCACGGGCACCAAGGGCTTTGTGGAATCACTCAAACCTAGTGCGAGGAGACTGTTTGAGTCCATAGAGAGTGGTGTATTTAAGCTTACACGCCTTCCCTTGAGTTTCTGGGCCACAGAATCCGGGTAGAATATCTATATACACCTCCTCTGCTAACTCACCATAAAGGAATGCATTCTTGACATCCAATTGTTGCAGTTCCCAGCCTAGATTCACAGCATAGGAAAGAATCACATAGATGGTGTTCATCTTGGCAACTGAAGCAAAGATCTCCTAATAGTCAAGACCATATGTCTAAGTGAACCCTCAGGCAACCAATCTATCCTTGTACCTGTTCATAGTACCCTCTATATGCTGCTTCACAACAAACACCCATTTGCAGCTCATTGTGTGCTTCTGGGGAGGAAAAGAAACCAAGTCCCACATATCGTTCTTCTTGAGGACATGCATCTCTTCAACCATCGCTGTCTTCCACCGTGATTTGCAAGAGCCTCCTGCCAGGTTTGAGGACGAGAAACAAAAGATAAGGAAAATATGAAAGCACGGTAGGACAGAGCCAAAGTTGTACGAAAACCACCTGAGCAATAAAACGTTGAGCACAAGATCTCTTTCCCTTCCAGACAGCAATGAGTAAGTCAAGTGAGGCATCACAAAAACTAGGAAGTTCAAGGTCGATAGTACCAAATGGAGAACCTGGGTCCGGAGGTGGCGGTTGGCTAGGTAGAGCTCGAGAGGAAGTAGTGGTGTCTATTTGCTTCTCACAATTTTGCAAACATAAATTGCACTAGAGCTGGCACAGGCTCGTACCTCCCCTAGATAAAAACTGCAGGAGTGGCAGGCAATGGAGCAACTAGATACACATCTTCTTCATCAAATTCACCAACCATAGCGTCCCCTCCCCCCAGAAAGAAGAACTGGAAAAAAAAAAAGAAACCTACTCATGAAATAGCACATCCATCGTCACAAAAACACGACGAGATAGAGAATGGTAGCATTTGTAACCCTTTTTAACAGCAATAGCAATGAACACACAGCAAAAGCCTCGTGGATCAAGTTGCCAAGATGCTGATAAGTCCGAGTGAAACAAACACAACCGAACACCTAGAAGGAAACGGCAAAGTCAAACAACCCTTGGAGCACTGCCAAAGGAGACAAAAAGTCAAGCACCTTCGTCAGCATCCGATTAATAATAGGTAGGCAGCAGTGACAGCAGCTTCAATCCAATACTCAGATGGAACCTACATCTCAAACAAAAGGGAGCAGGCAACCTCCAAAAGATGATGATTCTTGAGGTCAGCGACACCATTCTAGGCTGGTGTATCCACACAACTAGTCTGACAAGGAATCCCTTGGGTGGCAAGATAAGATAGGAAAGCACCATCCATATATTCCATGCCATTATGAATATGGAGAATCTAGATGGTGGCACGAACATTGTGCGAACCAGACAATCAAAAAGTCAAAAGCAACTAAAAACCTCACTCTTGTGGGGGAGGAGATAAACCCTAGTAACACAAGTATGGCAATGAATAAATATCACAAATCATTTATAATAGAAGTACAACGAAAAGGCCTCATACATCAGAACGGAGCATTACTTCTACTATTTAAACTGGAATAAGTAGAAAGATTTTGCATTGCCAAAATGCAAGCATCACAAAAGATATCTTTTTGGTTACGTTTCCAAAACAAATGAGAAATAACTTTAACTAATGTGCCAATAGGAGCCTGGCCCAAACGTGTATGCCAAAGTAGTAAATCAGAGACAGATGGAGTTAAATTAGTCTGATGAGCTTGATGGACCGTAGAGGGAATCGCATCATTGTCGAGCAAACAGAAACCAACATGAACTCAACTACAGCCAATCATTCTCCCTGTCTAGATCCTAAAAAAAACAATTAGAATGAAAAAAGGTCACTTTATAGTTCAGATCAGTAATGAGACGGCTAATGAAAAGAAGATTGGTGGAAACAGTAGGAACGTGGAGAACAGATGCTAAGGATAAAGTAGGGGATCAACTGATGGAACCCTTCCAGAAACAAAAGAGAGGGAACCATCGGCGACCAGATTCTTGTCTTCGGTAGAGCAAGGCTAGAAGAACCAATCATATGGTCAGTGGCACCGGAGTCAATTATCCCGAGGGACAATTGATGCACCACCGAAATAAATACCTAGAGTAGCAGGTGGAGGTTGAGTGAAGTGAACCAAGGAGGTAACAGAGGCAGAAGCAGTTTCGTAAAACTAAGAAGGTTCCAAGCGAGTCATCAAACGCTAAGGTATAGCAAGCTCACCCTGAGAGAAAGAAGACTCAACACCGGAAGGAACAGGCTCTAAGCCTCAGCGTGGTGGGCATGAGAATCCCAACCGCAACCACGACTATAGGGAGTAGGGCCAGCAAGGCGCCCATGGAGTTTCCAGCATAATTTCTTGGTACGACATTCCTTACCACAGTGCTTACACTTAAAAGGCTCACAGTCAAAGGGCAAGCGATCACAGGAACAAGTGGAATCACCTCAAGGCTGAGAACCAGTCCCGGAAAGAGGACAGAGCGATCTAGAGGAGCAAGGGGCAGCATAGCAGTGCGATGGCTGCCCGGAAATTGGATCAAAGAATATGACTGCTCCAAGGTAGCGAATGGATTGTGACAAGAATCTGGGAATGGATCTGATCATCCTCGACATTCAGGCCAGTCAAGAAGTCATATAGCCTGAACTTGTCTTCCCGCTCCTAAAAACTGGTGGCATCAACAGAGCAAGTAGCTTGAAGAATATCATAAAAATATAACTACTACCACAGACTGCGCAACTTGAGTAATATTGGGACAATTGTGATCCTTTTGCTTGGTTTCATGAAGCTTCCTCCGCAATTCACAAACCTGAGCATCATTCCCAACCCGGGGATATGTGTATGTTGGCAATAGCATCCAAAAAAAGGTAGCCTCAAGCAATCTGGCATTGCATTCAAGTTGATGAGAAAAGAAATCACTAAGGAGTTGGAAGAACTCCACTTCTTTTGCATATCACCAGCAGTCGTAGGCTTTTCAATTTCGACTGTAAGATAGCCGATATAGCTGCAGGAATCAATAGAGAGGTAATAGCTCTCATCAAGATGGATTGAGCTGACAGGGAATGAAGGGAAGTCGTGATGAGACCCAAAACTTGTCCCTTTTGGTTCCAAAGGATGCGGTAGTGCAATTGACATGATTACCGAGGAAAAGATTCACACAGGGTGAAAGAAGGCTAGAACAAGCCACCAGCAAGGGTAGATGCAGGCACAAGCAGCATTTTTTTTGGTGAATGGAGCAGCATTACCAATTCACAAACAAGAAATAGGACCCTTTAGCATTGATCACAAATAAAGGAAAAGATATGAAGGATCCGTTTATCAGATTTAAGTCATGGAAACAATTTGAGAAACCAGATCAGAAAGAAAAGACTTTGTGGAGAAGCAAAAGCTGTGGGCTTCCGAGAGAAGAGGTAAGCCGCGGTCCAATGCCACTGAGAAGCAGAAGCTGTGGGCTTCCGAGAGCCCCAGCACAGAGAATTCCGAGACCAGCAATGTGAGAGGCGAGAGAGAAGAAGACGGTAAAGTGAGCGAAAACGAGAGAGAGAGAGAGAGAGAGGGCGGTAGTGAGCCAGAGCAAAGAGAGCTGAGATGGGGGAAAAAAACAGAGAGAGGGATGTCGCGGCTAGGGTGTGGATCCTCTAAGAGGGATTTCGGCTCTGATATCTTGTTAATTTGAGAGGAATGAAGGACTGTCCACATGACAGTCTAACTTTATTTATAATAAGAGCATAGGTCCAAGTACAATATTACCCTCATACACATATACCCATATTACAACAACAATTAATCATTATGTCAGGATAATCGTACATGAAACCAAGAACCAGATACAACAGAAAATAAATAAATAAATAAAAACTCTCCAAGCAAAAATATAGCTGAAGTTTGTAAGACAAACAAACTCTCAATTAAAAGAATTTTTCTAGAGAAATCAAATCTTGATCCTTTTATTTAAATAGATCTTAACAAATAACGGATAAGGAAGTTTCAAAGCAAAATATAGAGAAAGGCAAGGATAAAAAAGTGTTACTTTGTCATGAAGCCCAGCTTCCTGACACTGGCGAGCAGCTTCAAGCAGAAATTGTTGTTGTGCTTTCCTATCAGTCAAGAATCTTCTTAGTTCACCTTCTTCACCAAAACCTCTTGAACCGAGTAAAAGGTAGATCCCACCATCCCGTAACAACAATTCAGTAAGGAGTTGTTTTAGCATCAAATTTCTTTGCCTTTGCTGATCAGTGTTGCCTCGACCAATCCACGATAACTGTCCACCACCCACTGCTGCAGCCGCTTGTGCATAATATTCCAATGCTGTTGAAAGATCACCCAACCGCAAGTATGCGGATCCATACTGTCTAATAATGCTAGCTACTTCTGCAAAAGCATCCATTACCCCCACCTTCTGGCCAGGTCCAACACTTTCAGAAAGGACCCCATGGTCTGCTAGCACAATAGAAATGTGGACAGCATCAATGTTGAATCCTTCAGCTCCTGTATCCTTGGATAAATAAAGGACAGCTGGTGACAACTGGATGCTCAAAAGCAATACATATGGGTACACCAAAGGGTCCTTTCCATTCTTCGTGTAATGTGACGGCTCAAATTTATTTAGGTATATCTGTAGATCTTCTAAAGTGTATGGCACAAAGCCATCATTCAGGACAACAGAAGAAGCTACACCAGGACAGTCTCGTACAGCTGACAATTTGAACCACAAAAAATCTTCTATTGTATGAAAAAGCATGGGCATGTCTCTCAGCAACCTGTCAATAAGTCTGCGAGAACCAGAAATAATAGCATAAAGTAGCAACTTTTTCTTATCATACCCAGGTCGGGCCGCTCTATCTCCCATTCTCAACATTTTATCGCACTCTTCTGAAGCAGCAGCTGCAGTCTCAGCTGACAACTCACCTCCACTTGTAATCCATTCAACAAGCTGCCACAACAAAATATGTTGACTAAACTAATACAAAGGTGTTTAGATTTACCTAATCAATATGTACCTGAGGAGCAAATTGGTGTGAAGCACGAGAAGATAGGGCAACATTTCTTGCTTCATCATAATAACCAGTTCGCAAGCAAAAATAGATCTGCACACAACCAGAAGGAAATAAAATGAACGTGATTGACAGTATAACCTCAATTATGTATGGAGAGAACTGTTTATAGGTAGAAGAAATAGATCCGGGACTAGTTGGTCGAAAGTGTCAGTAAAATAAATAAACCATTAATATGATGACAATGATGATGGCGGACATGTCCATTTGTGTTGCCAAGAGGAACTTCTCTAGTCTAGTCTAATACTTTCTTTTGCAATAGACTACCTTAGGAAGGCACTAATCCATATAACTACTAAGTCCTCAACCACAGTACATAGGGAGGGTCAACAAAGAAAGCAAGAAACAAGGGAAGACCAATCATATTAACCTATTACTCAGTGACCTTGCAGCTGGCGGTAACCAATCTTATAAAGTTATTTCTCTCAAGTACATAGAGAAGATTCATCATATGCAACAGGAAAACTAATGGCAGAGAACGGAGAGAACTTGAACACTAGACCACTGGACTTATGTGGCCAGCAGAACTTTTTGAGCTCAGATGGCCAGCGTTAGAATGACCAGCGTCATGTCCCAAAACCCGTACGAGGTAAGAATTTAGGCCTCTCGGGCGCTCATCTAACAACCGACCAAATAAATCAAAAACCTGAACTTTATTACAATGAAATAATCCATCTCAAACCAAAATTTAGAATAATGACTTAAACATTTCTGGTGGCAAACTAGTGTATAAGAAGTAAAAAAGAAAATTGTCCCTGAACTTAAATTTCAAATACCTATTACAACCATTATAGTAAAAAAAAAAATTTTAAAAAATTAAAAACTTGTAACTAAAACCAGGAAACAAGTTTGTGCATCCTCTACAACTAAAAGTTTGAGGACGAAATGACATCAGCAACTAATAGAAATCAGCTAACAGGCTGGGGCTGTCTGTAACAAGGTTTTGAAATTAGGCTAGTAGTTGTAGTACGCGTAATTGTCTGAAACTTTTTGGGTAGGGGGTATGAATTAGGCCATAGTCCAGAGAAGAAAAAGTTAATTTTCTTCGCTCCGCCTGTTTCTTTTTGAACTTTCCCAAAATCAGGTCCAGAGATAGTCTGACCTTGGATTTCGTCTTTCTATCCAAAGGGAACCTGAAATATTTTAGAGGCCAATCTCCTTTGTACATTACCGAAGGCTATGTTTGGTTAATAAGAGAGCTCCAAAAAGGTGTAGAATAGTGCAGAGAAGTGAAACAAAATGAAGTGCATTTTCTCAGTGCTGTTTGGTTGTGCTGACAAAGAGTAATAAAGATCTGCTTTTACAGAGGTATCTTGCAAGAAAATCCACCAGATTAACAGATAAGAATGATTGTTAAAATTATCAAGGCTGCTTTCTAGTTTGAGCTTTCTAATAAAAAATAGCCAAAATCAACCAGTGGTAACATCTTGTAATGAGCATTTTAGAAAAGAACTTTAAAAAGGCAGCAAAGCGAAGTACAAATTCTCCAAACAACTAAACTATTGGAATGTTACAGCAGCAAGACTGCAAACATTTCCCCAAATTTTTTTTTTCTCAGATACCTAGGACCCCTTTTTTGGGGGCGTGTACATTATCTTCTAAGTTCTTTGGATGACTAAAATGAT
>CM053269.1:75223566-75278566 GCA_028583415.1 Protea cynaroides
TGGCTAAAGGAAGTGGCCTTCTTGGGTCATGTAGTATTTGTAGACGGTATAAAGGTAGATCCAAGCAAGATCGCAGCTATAGTAGGATGGGATGCACCGAAATCAGTTGCAGAGATTCGTAGTTTCCTTGGATTGGCTAGTTACTATAGAATATTCGTGGAAGACAATTCAAGAATCACCGTTCCACTTACCAGATTAACCAAGAAAGGAGAAAAGTTCATATGGACAGATGAGTGTGAGAAGTGCTTTCAGACGCTGAAGTCAAGACTAGTCTCTGCACCTATCTTGACCATCCCAGCACCAGGCTTGTCGTTCACCCTATATACGGATGCCTCAAGGTTGGGTCTTGGATGTGTGTTGATGCAAGGAGAACAGGTGATTGCCTACGCATCAAGACAGTTGAAAGAGCATGAGAAGAACTATCCTTTGCATGATCTGGAGTTAGCAATGGTCATTCACACAATCAAGACTTGGTGACACTACCTTTATGGTGAAAAGTTTCAAATTAAGTCGGATCATAAGAGTTTGACTTATCTTTTTACTCAGAAGGACCTGAATATGAGACAAAGGCGATGGCTGGAGCTATTAAAGGATTATGATTGTGACATCCAGTACCATCCGAGTAAGGCAAACGTCGTGGCTGATGCCTTAAGCAGAAAGTGGGCATTGAAACCTGAGGCTGGACCCAGTACCAACGCTACATTGTGTACTGCAGCCTCGGGCTCAATAGAGAATGAAGAAGAGCATATATTAGAGACTGCGAAAGATACAGTGGAACAGAGCCTAATTCATAAGTTCACATTGATGTTCGCAGCTTTAAAGATCTCATCGGATCTAATAGATGAAGTAAAAGTAGAAATCCTACAGGATCCACACCTCAAGACTGTACAAGAATATCTAGAGAAGGGTAAAAGCAACCCTGACTTTAGCTTGGATTCAGACAAGGTACTCAGGTATCATGGACGATTATGTATACCTGAGAGTGAGAACTCGAATATTAGAGATAGAATTATGACAGAAGCTCATTATACCCCATATTTGATACATCCAGGAAGCACCAAAATGTACCATGATTTAAGAAGACTATATTGGTGGAGGGGTATGAAAGCGGATGTAGCTCGATCTGTATTCCAATGTCTGAATTGCCAGTAAGTTAAAGCAGAAAGGCAGAGACCCTCAGGTTTGTTAGAACCACTATCAGAGTCAGCATGGGAGTGGGATTGTATCACAATGGATTTCATCACTGGCCTACCCTTGACACCAAGGTCAGTGGATGCAGTATAGGTTATAGTCGATCGACTTACCAAGACAGCTCGCTTCATCACTGTCGACCTTTGTATACCATGGACAAGCTAGCCAAGCTATATGTGGATAATATAGTCAGACTCCATGGCGTCCCAGAGAGTACAGTATCTGGCAGAGATCCCTGTTTTACATCAAAGTTTTGGGAAGGATTACAGAAAGCAATGGGAACCAAGTTAAAGTTTAGTACAACTTTTCATCCCCAGACAGACGGGCAGTCAGAAAGAACTATTCAAATCTTAGAAAATATGCTCCGAGCGTGTGCCCTAGATTTCAAAGGAGTTTGGGACGAGAAGATATCGGTTATCGAGTTTGCTTGTAACAATAGTTACCAGGCTACGATCCAAATGGCTCTATATGAGGCGCTCTATGGTAAGAAATGTCGTACACCTCTATTATGGAATGAGGTGGGAGAGAGAAGGATTGTAGGACTGGAGCTCATAGAAGAAACTTGTCGAGCGATTGATCAAATTAAGGAAAGAGTGAAGACAGTTCAAGTTCAACAAAAGCACTACGCAGATAATCGACGTCGAGATTTGGAGTTTGGAGTGGGTGACAAGGTATTCTTGAAGATATCACCTGTGCGAGGCCTGAAATGGTTCAATAAAAAGGGAAAGCTGTGCCCCAGGTATGTGGGACCATATGAGATTTTGACCAGACGTGGTAATGTAGCATATCAACTGGCTTTACCACCATCCATGTCAAGCGTTCATGATGTGTTCCATGTTTCTTTATTGAAGAAGTATATCAGGGATCCATCTCACATCTTGATAGCAGACCCACCAGACTTGACAGAGGACTTGACATTTGAAGTGGTACCTGTGATGCTCACAAGCCGAAAGGTACAACATCTCCGAAGCAAGGATATATATTACGTCAAAGTGCATTGGAAATGCCAAGATGTAGAAGAAATCACTTGGGAGGAAGAGAACGCGATGCGAAAGGAATACCTTAACCTTTTCGACGAACAAGGTACATATAAATTTCGAGGCCAAAATTTCTTTTAAGGGTGGGAGAGTTATGAAGCCTACATGCAAATTTCGGGGACAAAATTTCTTTTAAGGGTGGGGGAGTTGTAAGACCCGCACTCCATGAACCCGATCTAAACCTTTAATTCATGTCGTAATAGGTCTTCCAATCATCACCAGGCCAGACGGAATGAGCAGATGACCACGAGGTACCAAAATGGACCTAAAATAAGATATTTTTTCATACCAGTCTATGGTACCAGTCGATGGTGCTGATCAACCGGTATGTCTGTGTGGGCAGACTAGTTAAATCCAGAAACTGATCTCTATGGGTCCCACTTTCCTAATCTCGAGCCTAAGGTCTTTCCTAATGTAAGAAAACTTCCTAAACTCTATCCTAGTCTATTTAAGGACCTTTAAACCTCCTTAGAACTCTTTCATTGATCCTCACAAGAGAGGAGAAAGAGATTAAAGAAGGAGAAAGAGCTAAGGAAGGAGGGAGAGAAGCTGTCGTTTGCCGTTGGATGAAGAACACCATAATTACGAACCAACGGTAGGTGCTTGAACCTTCCTCTATGTTATGCATTATAGATGATTAGTCATGAATTGATCAATACCATGCAAGGCGAGCTATTGATCTAAAACCCTTAAATTTATCGTCAAACCTTAATACAGTCGATGAACCCTAGATTCACATTCTAGGCTAAGGATCATCGAAACTAAGACTTGAATGGAACATGAAACAACTCTAACTCGTTTCTCAGGCCTAGAATGCATAGGAGAAACCCTAGAACCAATAGGGGGTGACTGATGGAAGGTGAATATAGAGTTGATGGTCTTCCGAAGGCATACTGGTCGACCATACCGGTCGCACCATATGCAACCGGTACTGTGACCGGTACCTCTCGAAGACTGGTCTATGGGGGACCGGTCGACCATACCGGTCGCACCTTTCCCCACAGTGCCGTGATCAGTACTTGCGACCGGTATGCACTGTGAGGGTATTTTCAATACCAGTTGGTTTTTTTACCAACGTAAACCCTATGAAACTAATTCTAATTCAACCCTAGCATCATGTAATACCTTGTAATAGCAAGTTTGGGTTCTGTGACGTGGAATCAAGCATCAGGTAAGGGAATCGGATCTAAACCCTAATAACTTAACAACAGTAAAACGTTGTTAATAATTATGATTATGTGGAGTGGTGTTTGTGCATACTCGCATGTCATCTTTACTTTCAGTTATTATATTGTTCATGCGTACTCGCTATGCTAGGATGTGATGTTAGACATGTGATTGTTTTCGTTGGTGTGTGGAATGGGAAGGGCCTGGGTCTGGGATCATTCCTCACACTAGCACCTTTTCATATCGCTTCTGTCTTAGCATGCTTGGTGCGGGTAGGGTATCAGGGGAAGGAAGTGAAACTGTGATCTCCGGCCTGGCCACTAGACTCTAGCCCTATCTTTATGCCATAGGGAGCTGTGCTAGGATATGGCCTATTGTGATGACATATAGGATTGGTTAGTTGCGAGCCCAGTTTGTAAGCCCTCGCCAATAGGGGCTTACGTGTTGGTATGGGTAGGGCATCAGGGGAAGTGTTGGCGGTGTTTGATCCGAACACTTTAGCTCTATCTTTATTCTATGGTGGGTGCATGTGGGACGACAGTGGTGTTTGATCCATTAGGCGGATTCACACACTCGTGTATAGAGGTGTGGTGGCCACCAATCCTCTCTATAGTACATTATAAACTTAAAACCAGATCATAATGTGAATGTTACTCATGCATGATGTGTGTTGCATTGTTTGATTATCTTACTGAGCTAAGTTGTGAGCTCACCCTTGTATATATACATGTTTTTAGATGTTGATGCAGGTTACACTGTCGAGGACTACGTGGGTGCTCTAGTATATGGAAGAGCTGCTGCCCTGGAAGTGCAAGCAGGGGAGGACGAGCATGACGCTTCATGCGAGTGTCCTTTCTGCATGTACCTCTAGGATATTTGATTTGTTTATTCTATTTATTTTTAATTGGATTTATGAATGATGTAAAGATATTTAGTTATGTTTTGGTACTTGGAATAATTGATTAATTTATTTTATTTATCAATAGAAGTACTCAGTTCATTTAATTTAAGACTTTCGCTATATTTAATTATATTCTGATTATGGTTATGTGTAATGGTTTGTATGAGTGGACATGGTCTTATTGAGATCTTGGTATGAACCGTTGGTTCAGTGACGGTTCGCTCACATTTCTGGTTCAGCTAAAATTGGGGTGTGACAATTTCGATACCAGGGGAACCTTTTACCCTACACACCAATGCTTCCGGATTGGGTATAGGATGCAGATTGATGTAAGGTAAACAAGCGATTGCATATGTTTCAAGATAATTGAAAGAGCATGAAAAGAATCACCCGACTCATGATCTGGATTTAGCAACTGTGATTCATGAAATCAAGACTTGGAGACATTATCTATACAGAGAGGAATTTTAGATTAATTCAGATTACAAGAGTCTTACTTATCTCTTCCCCCAAAAAGGGTTGAACATGAGGCTAAGGAGATGGTTGGAATTCCTGAAGGATTAAGACTGTAATATTTAGTGTCACTTGAGTAAGGCTAATGTGGTAGCTGAAGCTTTGACCAAAAAGGAAAATAATAAAGCCAAAAGGAGGACCTAGTACAAACACTACGCAACAGATTTAGATTTGGAAGAAGAGCAACATATAATAAAAACTCGTGATGATCCTGAGCGAGAAGTTATGGATGAACGTATGGAGTAATAGTTCCTCGCTTGCATTTACAATGTTAAAGATCGTCTCTGATTTGATGAACGAAGTAAAAGCAGTAATTTTGTTAGATCAGTAACTAAGAACAGTGCAAGAAGATTTAAAGAAAGGAAAACCTAACCCTAACTTACTTTGGATGCGGAGAAGGTCTTAAGATACAGAGGATGATTATGCATACCTGAAAGTGAAAAAACTCGGATCTTAGATACAAAATAATGCTAGAAGCCTGTTTAATTCCATATTGGGTCTATCCTGGAAGTACAAAAATATACCAAAACATGAAGAGAGTGCATTGGTGGAAGGGAATGGAAGTAGTTGTGGCTTAGTGCGTGTTTCAGTGTCTGAATTATCAGCAAGTAAAGGCTGAAAGGCAAAGACCAGCAGGCTTACTACAAGCACTACCTGAATAAGCCTGAAAATGAGACTACATTGCAATGGACTATGTCACCGTTTTACCATTGACTCCTAGATCGATTGATGCAGTTTTGGTGATTGTTGATTACCTCATAAAGACAGCTCGTTTGATTGCTATATGACCTTGGTATGCTTTGGAGCGACTAGCTAAGCTATATGTGGATAGTATTGCCAGATTAAATGTTACGCTTGAGGGCATAATGTCAGTTTGAGGCTTACGCTTTACCTCAAAGTTTTGGGAGGGACTACAGAAAGCGACGGGAACAAAGTTGAAGTTTAGTACTACATTTCACCTCAAATCGACAGACAGTTGGAGCAGACTATTTAGATCCTAGGAGATATTCTTCGAGCCTGTAAAATTGTTTTCAAAAGAGCGTGAGTTGAGAAGTTTCCATTAAGTAATTTTACTAGCAAGCTACCATATTGACGTCACCTATGAAGCATGGTATGGTAGAAATGTCAAACTCCTATATTTTGGAATGAAATCAGAGAATGAGGAATTGTAAGACTTGAGTCTGTTGAAGAAACCTATCGAGTGACAAACAAGATTAAAGAAAAAGGGCGACAGCTCAAAGTTGTCAGAAAAGACATCAAGACCTCGAGTTCACCGTAAGTGATAGAGTATTCCTGAAAATATCACCTATGCGAGGCTTAAAAAGGTTCTGATAGAAAGGAAAGCTAGGTCCAAGGTACGTCGGGCCAAATGAAATTCTAGCTAAACGTGGGAAGGTGGCATATCAGTTAGCACTACCCCCATCCATGTCAAGTGTACATGATGTATTTCATATCTCGTTACTGAAGAAGTACATCCGAGATCCAATATACGTCCTAACAGTGGATCCACCAGGTTTAACTGAAGATTTAACGTTCGAAGTAGTACCATTTGAAATTACCAGTCGAAAGGTTCAACATCTACGCAACTGTGACATCTACTATGTTAAAGTTACTTGGAGAGGCCAATATGTAGAAGAAATCACATGAGAAGAAGAAAATACTATGCGAAAGAAATATCCTCACCTTTTCAACTCAGAAGGTATATGCTAATTTCGAGGATGAAATTTATATAAGGGGGGCGGGGAGTTGTAAGACCCATACCTTACTAACCCGGTCATACTACCTTGTATTAGGTCTTTCTATTATAGTCGAACCAAGCGGACCAGGTGCGTGAAGAAATCATAAGGCTGGGTATGTAATTCAAACAAAAAATCATCTAATTGAGACTTGGTCACATTCCTAAACAGGTGTGGTCGACCACACCTCAGAATATTGAAACCACTCGAGTCTGGGATGTGTGGTCGACAGATTCTGTGACCCCATGTGCGACCACACGATGGTATAACCGACTTCGTAATTAGAAAACCTTCCTAATCTGAGGGGGGATTCTTTCTTAATTAAAGTGGGACTTTATATGGTTGTTTTCCTCTATATAAAGGACGTCCCTTAGTCTCTTTCACTCTTTTAGAACCCAAACTGAAAGAGAGAGAAAGAGAGGAGTAGGAAGAGAAAGAGAATTGACGAGGAAGACTAGGAGAAGAAATTACAAAGAAAGCTCTGATTCTTCAGCAAGTTTAAGGTATGTAATCATTCCCTACATTAATTGAATGCCTAGAATAGGTTATGGAGGAGATATTGATTCAAAGTAAGATCTCAATCCTAAGAGCATGAACAAAACTCTAAGGAGATCCATGAAGAATGAATTAAGGTGAAGGACTATGTAAGTGTGAATTTTAAGCCATAGAACAATCATAGGAAGGATCATAATGTTAGCCATGGAATCAAGTTATGAAAGGATGTGGTTGAGAGTAAAAGTCAACTAAAAAAACTCGTGTGGTCACAGTTTGATCGACCACACGAGGCACATATGTCCGACCACATGGCCTTGGAAAGTTTCTAGGGAGGGTGTGGTCTCATGTGTGTGGTCGCATGATATGTGACCATACGTATCGACCCCACACCCTGTGGTTGTAGAAACTGAGACCACAGGTGCAGTCATACCTGTAACCACTCATCTTCTGGAGGTCTGTTTGATGCTAGTATGGACCATTGACTATTGTAAATTGATGAGCTTGAACCCTAACTTAGAACTTACAAACTTCTTAGGTTTCCAAGAGGTTTTAGAGTGAGTTAAGAAGCTTGGAGAAGATTGAACATTTCTAACAAGTGAGCAAACAGAACCTAAACTAACTGGCTAATAATAAACGGTTTACTTTTATTGAGTTTAATTCCATGATTGATTCTATGCTTGTATACTTGTAATGTGCATCTTACATGTCATCCAATATCCCTATTATTACTGCTCATGCATATTTATTTCTATCTATTTATAATATGATGATGATGATGATGCTAGGAATAGGCATGTGATTGTGTGTGTGTGGTTATTGTACTTGATTCGAGTGGAGCATTAGGGGGAGGACGTGACATTGTGGTTCATCCTGGTAACCAGACTCTAGCTCTATCTCTACTTAAGTCTTGTTCACTAACATCTTCGTATCGCCATTACCTTAGCAGAACTATTACATTATAGGGCATCAGGGGAGGTGGTTCCAGACCATGTAGTCTTTGACTTTGCCGGGGGGCCCCTTAGATCTATCTCTATGGACGTATTGAGGGATGCTAGGGTGAGGCCTTGGATACACTGGATGACATTAGGATTTGTTAGTTGCAAACCCAGTTGTAAGCCCTTGCCAGTAGGGGCTTATGTGTTGGTATGGGTAGGGCATCTGGGGAAGTGTTGGTGGTGTGTGATCCTGATACTTTAGCTCTATCTATATTCCATGGTGGGTGCATGTGGGATGACAATGATGTTTTATCCATTGGGTGGATTCACACACTCGTGTATAGAGTGCGGGGGTTTCCAAACTTTTCTGTAGCACATTGAAAACTTAAAAACCAGACCAAAGATATGAATTGAATGCATGCATATGTTTGTTGCGTTGTTTTGTTTTCTCACTGAGCTCAAGTTGGAGAGCTGACCCTCGCATTCATAATTCTTTTTAGTTTCTGATGTTGCAGGTGTTACGGTTGAAGATTATATTGATGCGCCAACGTATGGACAAGTGGCGGCTATGGATGTGCAAGCTGTGGAAGATGAATACGACTCGTCAAGTGAGTGTTTCCACCGTGATTACACTTAGTATTTTATTTTTGTATTTTGATATTTGTAATAGGTATTAATTATGTTTTGGTTACTTGGAGATAACTGGATTATTTAATCATTTAACATGTAGATCTCAGTTCATTATTAATAAGACTTTTGCTATTTATTTATTTACTCTGATTATTACTATGGAATGTGTTTTGATTTAACATGGTTGGCATAGCCTATACGAGATCCTGGTTTGAACCGTTGATTTTCATGACGGTTCATCACACCATTGGTTAGTCTAGAATTAGGGTGTGACACAACCTCTTCCTTGCCTTATGAATCATCTAAGATTGCTATTAAGGAGGTTCCTTTGGATGTGATTCAAAAGCTGTAGGTCAATCCTTGGGACCTATGTTGGAGGTATCATGTGCTTCTTGAACAAATTTGGTTACAAAAGACCTCCCTTTTAACTTGCGAAGGTTGCGAAGGCTTAAGGAAATGATGCATGACGGTCCACTACTCTTTTCCTCCTCCTGCTCACTAGGCTACCGGACCTGCTCCCCCCTTTTTTTCTTGATTGCAACCCCCCCTTTTCTACTTTTGGTCCTTTGAAATTCGCACCTCCCTCTTTGGCTTCGCCCCTTGAAAACCCCCCATCTTTTGCCCCTCTTATGGCTAAGCCCTATCCAATGACTTTCTCCAGGTCTACCCCTTTCCTGGCTAGGGATGGGATGGGCTCTACCCAACCCAATTCTGGTGACCTCTCTTAACCCCTCCCTCCCCTTCTCCCTATAATCTGTCAAATTCATCTTTCACCCCTTGGGTGTTAAACCAACCTATGATCTCTATTTTTGTGGACCCATATTCTAAGCCCTTTCTTTACTCCATGGTTAGTTCCTTGTCTAGTAGGTCTACTAGTGACACACCCCAATTCCGCACCATTCGGAACGGTGTGATGAACCGTCAATAAACCAACGGTTCAACCAGGATCTCAAAATAGGCTATCCCACATATGATAAACCAAAACACATTCTACATTAATCAGAGGTAATAAAGTAAATAGCGGAAATCTTATAGTAAATGAACTGACAATCTAACTGTGATAACCATAAATAAATATCAAATTATTGATAAATCAACTGAGATATAATTAAATAAATATCAATTACATGTCTTTAATAAAATTAAACAAAATCTAATCGAATACTCATGAGTTGCACTCGCATGAGGAGTCATACATATCCACTAAGTCTTTAGCTTCCATTGTCGCCACATGCCCATACACCGGGGCATTCATATAATCTTCAATGGTGGTACCTGCATCATCAACTAAAAGTATTTGAATTCGAAAGGGTGAGCACACATCACGGCTCAGTGAGCAAACAAAATAATGCAACAATACATATGCATACAATCAACTCATATCTTTGGTCTGGTTTAAAGTTTGCAATGTGCTATAGAAAGGATAGGTGGCCGCCGCACCTCTATACATGAGTGTGTGGAAACACCCAATGAAAATGGCACTGTCGCCCCACATGCACCCACCATGGACAATATACACCCCATGAAAATGGCATGGCTGTACCGGTTGCCCATACCAACACGTAAGCCCCTGTTGGGGAGGACTTGCAAACTGGGCTCGCAACTAACCAACCCTAATGTCAAACAATGTATCCAAGGCCTCACCCCAGCATCCCTAAATACATCCATAGAGATAGAGCTAGGGTCTGGTGACCAAGCTGAACCACAATGCCACGTCCCCCTGATGCCCTACGACATATTAGTTTCGCTAAGGTAATGACGATACGACGATGTTAGTGGACAAAACTTGAGTAGAGATAGAGCTAGAGTCTGGTGACCAGGCTGAACCACAATGTCACATCCTCCCCCTGATGCCCTACTCGCATTAAGCACACTAATACTTTCTTAGTGGACATGACTTGAATAGACCATGGCACAATATACCCCGATGAGAACGACATCGAAGTACCGGTTGATACCATCCCTACCCGTACCATGTACACCAGCCAAACACAAACATTCACATGCCTATTCCTACCATCATCAACATCATCATGTTATAATCAATAAATTTAAATATGCATGAACAGTAATAATAGAAATATTGGATGACATGTTGAATGCACATTACAAGCACACACGCATATCACAATCATGGTACTGGACTCAAGAAATAAAAATAGTTTGTTATTAACCAATTAGTTTAGGTCTTGTTCCCTCACCTTAGCTTGTTAATAGATCCTCTTCCAAGCTTTAGAATCACCTTTATAATGTTATTATATTGCTAGAAGACCTAACAAAGTCGATAGAATTTAATTAGAATTTATTTCGAATTTAAAAACCATGCTGTTAACTGAGGGTCGGAGGTAGGGTCGGAGTCATGATCGACCCTGGGTGCGACCCTCCCCAAATCTGGACTTCCAGAACCCTGAGGGTCGATACTCAGGTCACATAGGGTCTGATGGTCATCGACCCTCTGTGCGACCCTCGGTGGGTTTTGGTCAAATTTTCTCCTTTTAGTCCATTCTTCGTGTTTGGGGTCCCAGGCTTACTCCTACAGTCCATTCAACATACATTCCATGGTCTAGAACCATGAATCATCCACCTATATAGCTTTTATGTATTCTCCCATGGTTTTCCATGGAAACCTAACCATTGGTTAATGGTTTGGGATTCTCCAAGGTCACACTCTCTTCATTATCTAACCTAAGGTCTGTAGAAACTCATGGAATTAGTATCCATACCTGAGAAGAATATTCATTCTCTGCAACTCTTCTTCTTTTTGCATTCTTCTCTTCCTTGCTTCTCTTCTTCTTCTCTTCCTTCTCTTCTCTTTCTCTCAATTCAATTAGGGTTGTAAAAGGAGTGAAAGAGGCTTAGGGACATCCTATTTATAGAGTAAAACCTCCCAAAATAAGTCCCATTGAGTTTAGGAAAGGTTCCAATCAAAATTAGGAAAGTTTCTTAATTTTCGGTTCGTGCTATTTTTTTCGAATACCAAGGGTCAATGGGAGGGTCCGATGGGAGGGTCGAACAATTCATAGACCCTCTGCGACCCCTGGTCACGGGTCAATGGGAGGGTCGATGGGAGGGTCGGACTTGTTTGTTAAGACATGCGACCCTACCCTCATTTTGATTGTTTTTGGGTAAATTTTCATATTGGGTCTTGGGTTTCTTCACACACTTGATCCACTTGGCTCGACCATGATATGTAGACGGTTCACGACATGAAATGTAAGGTTAGACCGGGTTCATGGCGTGCGGGTCTTACAACCAGTCCTGTCTTACCCTCCCCCTTTAACTTTGATTGGGTACTATGGTACTAATAGTTTGAGCTCCACTTCTACTTAGCCTGTTGTTAACTATAAGAAAAAAATTTTCATCTAACCCTCAAAAAGGATGTCAAATTCTATCTAACTCCAAAAGTTTCCAAATGTCTCATCTACCACCCAAAAGTTTCCAAATGTCTCATCTACCACCCAAAATTTTTCCACCATTAATCAAAGAGACCCCACCCGTTAGTAGAGTCCCGTTAGTTGATGACATCATCACTAATTGAAAATTTTTGGGACAATTGCTCTTATTGTAATAGTGAAAGACCATTTAACCCTTATTCTTCTTCTTTCATCTTCTACTCTTCTTCTTTTCTTCACTATATTTCATACGGAGCTTCTTCAAATTCCCTTGTTCAGATCTTGAATCCAAAACCATTCTTTCAGATCGTTATTCATCAACAGGTAAGACCTTAAACGATGAGCCAATAGGTAAGACCTTAAACAATCTGGGCCTTAAACAACTCTAAAATCAAATGAGAAGTGAATCGTAAGACCTTAAACTAGTGGGCATTATTCATCAATACGTAAGACCTTAAACGATTCAGAGGGCACAATTCGACTGATTTCCTCAAGGGGGAACCAGATTATGCTTTCTAGAAACTCTTTAAAATGAGAAAACCTAGATGGTCGGACAATCGATACCATTTTGGGGATCTTGGGGATACAGGGAAACATCTATCGATGGAGAAATTTTTCTTCATTGATACTAGTCATCAGCTGCAACCAACATTACTGTAATCAATGTCAATGGAAAAGGGAGAAAAACAAAAGATGGAAGAAACGAAGCAGAGGAAGGAAATAGGAAACTTACCAAGTTTCTTAGATATGAGAGCAAGTCGCTTCCGTCAAATAAGAGAATTGAGCAGTGATGACTTTTCAACATTTGAGAGGCCAACGAGGGCAAACTTAGGCAAACTCAGGCAACCCCTCCGAAGGGCAGTCCTTCATCCGTGTATTGCTCTTCATGAAATCTGCTTGCATTATCTGGGCGTCCCTCGCATACTTGCGAAGAACTATGTTAGAACCTTTCAAAACCCTAGTCCTCAATGGAGCGCTTCTTGAGGAAATATCGGTATCCAGAGGAATAAAAAGCTTTTCAAGAGGGATTTTGATCTGGGCCTCCTCAGGAATCAATAGATGATGGGGAGTTTCAATTCGGGTATCTTCCAAAGCAGCAGAAATCAAAGATGATGAGTCATGAACCAGGACGGGTCTTACAGAGGAAAGAGTAGAAAAGGTTGTGCAGGAGAGAGCTGAAGCGATTGGAAGCCTTGTCTTTGGGAGATGAAAGAGATGAGCATAGAATGAAGATGAATAGATGGGGATAGAGAAAGAGATAGGGGTATAGAAACGATGAAGATGTATAAGAAGCATTATATCATTAGAGCAACTACTCTGCTCAACTCCTCCAAAACTATTTCGTTGATGACTTAGGTTGAGGGCAGAGGAATCAATGGTGAGGAGGAGATGCAGAAAGAAAGGTCAAATTAGTAATTTTATCTTATTTTAATGTCTTTCGGTTTCAAATACAAAGGGTAGAAATGTCTTATCACATTTTCAGTTAAGTCCGTCAGTTAATTAGGGCCAATTGAAGTTTATGCAAACCATTTGGGTGGTAGATGAGATTTTTGAAATTATTGGGCGTTAGATTGAATTTGACATAGTTTTTGGGGGGTTAGATGAAAATTTTTCTAACTATAACAATCTGGATTTCCTTCATGGTAAAATCAAAGCCATGGATCATTATCCCCTTCCTTCTTGTGATGTTTTTGTTTGTGAGATTGGTTCGGGATTTGATCTTGTAGTCTACCAACTTGTTGATAAGTGGGATATTCATGCTCGAAGATACTCAAGTAATGAAGACACTTTAGCCAAGAAAGGTGATAGAAACCTTAATTCAAGGAGCGTGAGTTGTGCAGAAAATGACAATTATATTGAAGATGATGTGGTAGGGAGCATGAAGATCATAGTGGGAAGGAATAGTGAAAATGTGTTTATTAAAGATGTTTTCCAACATCAAGAAGATGATAGAGGGAAAGAGTTTCATCGTATTCCTAATAGAGCTTTGGTGCTTACAAAGAAAAATGAGGCGCTCCTTAGTTTTACTTCTTCGGTTTTTGTTAAAAGAAGCACTCGCTGTTGAAAGCCTTCCCATCGTAATCGAGATGTTTAAGGCTCCTTCTGTGGTGTCTCGCCTTACTTCTTTGTCTTCCCTTTTGTTCATTTGTTTGTTATTCTTGTTTTGGCTTGTTGCTTAGCTCTTTGGGCCACCCTGTTGTTTGGGGGCTTTGGCCTTGTTTTAATTGTCTTTGTTGTTGGGTGTTCAGGTTCTCGGGGTTGGTTTGTTGGGTCTGTGTCCCTATCGGGGTCTAGTTTTTTGTGTTCTCACTTTTTTGGATTAATAAATTTCTTACCTATTGACAAAAAAAAAAAAAACAAACAAAGGAGAGGGAAAGCCACGGAAAACATTAAAATAATTTTAATCATATATGAAAGGGACTTAGATTAGAAGTAGGTCATATGGAAAGATTAAAATTAAATTAATTTCTACAAATATAAACCTTTAGCACTAAGGGTATAATCGATTTAACGGTTCCAAATAATCGATTTAAATGGTTTCGTTTTTGAAATCAGAATTGAACCGTTTACTAATCAGTTTATGGTTTTGGTTAAATGATTTGATACAGTTTTAGTCAACGTTTTCTGTTCATTTTTAACACCCTTATAAAAGTTGATATAAGTCAACCTAGGCTTCCCAAAATAAAGGATTGGGAGAATGAATTACATAAGGTCCAACACAAGCACAGGATGTGTAGAATTGACAGATTCGTTCAACTTTAGAAGAATGACTATAACTTCTTCAATTCAGTTCAGAATGATCTGATTCTTGTAGCAAATGAAAGATAACTCATGAGATTACAAGTTTTGTTAATAATGGTTTCTTAGATTAAGAGTGGAAGATATCCAAAAGTATGCTAAAAGTGATGTAAAATGTAAGAACATATTCTGGACAATTTTCAAGAATCCAAGAACAAGAAAGTACCTTCGATGGGGTAAAGGTAGGGTGAATCACTTCTCTTTTAAGATGTAAATCAATTTCAGTGGTTGTCTACAACTCTTCTACGGATGTAGGTGAAGAATAAAATTCCAACTCTTCTAGGATGGAATGAAATTTCTACATGGTTTCAAGGGAGAACTCTTCTAGGTTTAAGTTAGGGTAAAAAAACTCCAATTCTTCAAGGTTGAAGTGAAACTCTTCTAGGTTTCAAGGTGTGAATAGAAAGCTCTAACTGTTCAAGGTTGAAGTGAAATTCTTCTAGGTTTCAAGAGATGAACTCTTCAAGGTTCAAAGGAGAAGACAAGCTTCATTCTAAATCTTCATTTATAAACCAAATTATTATTACATGAGAATTAACCACTATTTATAGGCTTTACAAACTCTTAGAAATATCTCAAAATATTCTCAATCATCCCCTATAATCCTAAGGCTGAGATTGTACATAGAGAAAATAAATTAAAGAAAAACATAAATGGTTTAATAATTCCAATACACAGATACTTGTCCCAGTGTATTGATTCCTGTTCCTAGGCATATAAACTTGCTTCAAAGAGAAAACTCTTGAAAGACTCTCTTAGTCAATCCATATGAAGATTCATTTTGGTAGAGAAGGTATAAAGAAGCTTCAAGAGGAGTGTTCACATTATCATCGACCAAAACACAAGAAAAAAAACTGTTCTGCACATGCCCAATAAAAAAAGTAATAACTCTATAAATATTGCTTGGATCAATCTCAAATCAAAGCCAAACAAAATTTAACTCATAAGGCTACAACTCATTTTTTGAGTATTTTAAAATTCAAAATATAAATATTTCAAAAATACCCTTGAAGTCAGTACATGTGTTGAAAATTGATTTTCACAGTATAAATCATATGGGCTGGTCTAGACTTGGTTGTATTGGTTCCAAAATGGGTTGTGGTGTTTATGGACTAGGAGTTCAGATTGGGTGCCTTGGACCTTGGCTTCAATATGGGCTGACCTTCTTAAAGTATAGAGTTGACCCACTTGAATAAAGAGTTGGTCGAAGACAGCCACATGGGTGTGGGCATGGGCTGCATTACAAGTCAATGTATAGATTCTTAGCAACTAAAATAAAAATCAACAACTTTTTAGATCTGTGTTTTGTCTTTAAATGTCATTTTCGAAGGACCATCTAATGAATAAAGAAGAGGAACTCTATAAGAAATGTATGTTTCGGCCACGGAAAAAAACTGTTGTTGAAAATATTATGGTGTCATTAAAATAAT
The DNA here is from genome assembly GCA_028583415.1 of Protea cynaroides. Taxonomy (NCBI): domain Eukaryota; kingdom Viridiplantae; phylum Streptophyta; class Magnoliopsida; order Proteales; family Proteaceae; genus Protea; species Protea cynaroides. Next base: position 75,239,793 of record CM053269.1, read on the forward strand.
GAATGATGGAAATAATAACTGTTGCTGATCCATCGACTATAATAATCGTCGCGAATCAGCCAATTCATCTTCGAAGATGGTGAAAGAGAGTTATTCACAAGTCTCAATAGGAGTTTAACTCTTGAGTTTAGTATCTCTATTAGATATAATTCTGAAATAAAAATTTCCTTGATTGACTCATCAATGGAAAAATGGCTTTCTCACTAGTTTAAATAGTAACTAGTCAGATCTTGGAGCATTATCTTTTGCCATTGTCATGCCACAGATTATTCAGAAAACCAAGTGCATCCTATAGATTGAGATCCAACTAACAACGTAGAAAGGTGATAGGAACATGGAAGTTATGGGTTCAAGGTCTCATAAATTTTAATGTAATTTTAACCTTAAAGGTTAGCTCACTTGATACAGACCAATACCTCAAAGAGGTAACAAGTTAACTTCTTGGGGCTACTTATTTTAAAATAGAAAAAATGGAAGTCAAAGAATTGATATTAATCTTTAGTTAAGAAAGACTGAATATAATGCTACGTGGACTTAACCTAGTGTGAATGTGATCTTTTGACCTTTAACAATGTGTTTTTTTGGGGTAAATACCTTCTAACAATGTTGGAAGGTCTAGGTTTGAAGGATACTAGACTCATTATGACTAAGCATTTTTCTCATATGCATACATCATAATAGAAAGAGAGAGAGAGAGAGAGAGAGAGAGAGAGAGAGAGAGAGAGAGAGAGAGAGAGAGATGTTGGTACATGTGACTGTTTGAGTTATCCAAAAGGAAGAAGTTAGGGCATGACTACATTATGAGAATCTTATAGCAGGTCGACAACAGATATTTTCCCCCTTTACCCAAAAAAAAAAGAAGGGGTAGACAATAGAACATTATCCCATGAATATTTTCCAATCATGTGTTATTCAGTCCTCAATATCACGGCAATAATCTAACTCTTTTATGGCTTTATTATACATAACCCTGACCATCATATCATGATATATGCCCCAAGAGTCCAACTAGACAATTAACAAACTCACAGACTCAAATCTTCTCTTGTTGTTGGAGAGGCATCAGTTGCGCATCGGGTCCACTCCAGTTAGGGTTGCAACAGGGTAGGGTTGGACCAGGTTTTTCAAAACCCTAACCCCAACCCTGACTATTTAAACTTAACCCTAACCCTGTCCAACCCTGCCAGGGTCAAAAAATGTTCAACCCTAATCCTGACCCTGACAAGGTTGGGCCTAACTCTAATCTGCCTTGATTGACCCTGACAGGGTCGGGTCGGGCTGGGTTAACCTTGATTAACCCTGATTCAGGGTCAAATTTGTCACACCCCAATTATGGTCTAACCAAATTAGTGTGATGAACCACCAATAAACCAATGGTTCAATCAGGATCTCATATAGATCGTACCCACCATATCAAACCACACACACATTCCATAGTAATAATCAGAGGTAATAAATAAATAAGAAGAAGTCTTACAGTTAATGAAGTGTCTAACAATGATAATAAATAATTAATCCGATAATCTCCAAAACTCAAGACATAAAAATAATTAATCCATTACATGTTTCAATAATCAAATATAGCTAAACTAATCGAATATACACAGGTTGCACTTGCATGATAAATCATGCGCATCTTCAATAGCTTCTACGTCCATGGCCGTAACGTGTCCATACATCGGCGCATTCACATAATCTTCAACAGTAAGACCTGCATCATCAACTAAAAATATTCGACGTCAAAAGGGTGAGCACACATCACGGCTCAGTGAACAAAACAATGCGACAAACATATGCATGCGTTCAATTCATATATTTGGTCTGGTTTTTAAGTTTACAATGTGCTATAGAAAGGTTTGGTGGCCCCGCACCTCTATAAATGAGCGTGTGAATCCACCCAATGGATCAAACACCATTGTCATCCCACATGCACCCATCATGGAATAGAGATAGAGCTAAAGTATCCAGATCAAACACCGCCAACACTTTCCCTGATGCCCTACTTATACCAATACGTAAGCCCCTACTGGCGAGGGCTTACAAACTGGGCTCGCAACTAACCAATCCTAATGCCAAACAGTGTATCTAAGACCTCACCCCACCATCCCTCAATATGTCTATAGAGATAGAGCTAAGGCCCCCCCCCCCGATAGAGTCAGAGACCACACGGTCCGAGAGCACCTCCCTTGATGCCCTACGACGTAATAGTTCTGCTAAGGTAATGGTGATACGATGATGTTAGTGAACAAAACTTGAGTAGAGATAGAGCTAGAGTCTGGTGACCAGATCAAGGACCACAATGCCACGTCCTCCCCTTGATGCTCCACTCGCATCAAATACACTAACCACACACACATAATCACATGCTTATTTCTAGCATCATCATCATCATCATCATATTATAAATAGACAGAAATAAATATGCATGAGCAGTAATAGCAGGAATATTGGATGACATATGAGATGCACATTACAAACATACAAGCATAGAATCAATCATGGCATTGGACTCAAATAAATAAACAGTTTGTTATTATCTAATTAGTTTAGGTTTTGTTCCCTTACCTGTTACAATACTCGATCTCCTTCCAAGCCTTGCAATTCTCTTTCAGTCAATTTAACAACCTAAAAGTTATATGAATTTAAGTTAGGGTTCATATGTAACATGTTACAGTAGTCGAAAATCAAAACAGAGCACTGATAGGTGTTTGATTGGTCCTATGGTCTCATACTGTGTCGACCTTACTGCTTATGGTCGATACCCTATGGTCGCATATGGTGCGACCGAAGCTATAACCATATGATTCTTGAATCATCCCGAATGCTTATGGTCAATCCTCTGGTCATGCTGGTTATGCTATGGTCGACCGTAGCTGCGACCTTGAGATTTCTGGTCACAAACTACATGCAATTCGAGTTCTTCCTGGGTCAATTCCTCTACTCTTTAATTGGGTTTATCCTAAGGTCATCATTAGTAGTTTCTTATCAACCCTAATCATCAAACTCATCCCTCATGGTTATCCTTGGGATTTTCTCAAGGAATCACATAGATCATAATAAGTTGATATCTCCTAACCTCCATAGAAGTCTTATTCCTTAGAGTTTACATCTCTAGAGATTAGATTCGTACATTTTCCTGTGATATAGAGTCAATCTCTTCTCAGCAAAATCCTCTCTTTAGCCTTTTCTGCTTCTCCTTCTCTTCCTTCTCTTCCTTTCTCTTTCTCTAGGGTTTACTAATGTTCTAAAAGAGTGAAAAAGACTGAGGGATGTCCTTTATATAGAGGAAAACTCTCCATATAGAGTCCTCTTTCAATTAGGAAAGAAATCCCTCAGTTTAGGAAAGTTTCCAAAACTCGAAGTCTGATCTGGGGTCTCACCATCGATGGCTACGGTCGCAGAACCCGTCGACCGTAGGGTTGAAATCATCAACCGTAGGGTAATTGATCAGTGACCATTGTTTCTTCCATATGGTTGACCGTACCTACCCAGGTATGCGACCATATGCATACAATTTTGGGTGTTGAGTCGATTTTTATACCTAGTTTGTGATCCATCTTTACATGATCGGTTTACTTTGTCCAGCTATGATGGGAAGACCTGACACGACATAGTTAAACCAAGTTAGTGGAGTGCGGGTCTTACAGAATTGATCCTGATAATGACCCTGATTGACCCCAAACATACAACAAATTACAGACAGCATGAGGTAAAACAGAATAGTACAAATCTAATAGATATCTAAACCTATTACATGCAAATCAATAAATCTTGTATATATGATTTAAGATAAATTAGTACGGCAAACAATTGCAGTCCAAGAAAATAAATAGAATATAAGAAGGGGCAAATAAGAACAGAAAACAGACTGATGGTAAACTTCAATTTCATGCGTGAGTTTGACTACTGAATCATAGAGTCATTATGCAAATCCCAAATCCCAAATAAACATCCCCAACATATAAGTTTGTGTAAAATTATGTTGATTAAACCCAACCTCATAGAAAGCAAAGAACAAACGGTTAACCCAAATAAACAAAATTTCAATTTGGAAAACATTTGCAACATAGCTAAATCAACTCTCTTTCAATCCAGATATACATTCAATCAGCATAAAGGAACAGATTCTTCAAAAAGATAAACTCTTCATTATTTCATAATTAAAAAAAAAAAAGAAACAAAAAGAAGCAATTAACCGCAAGAAAGCCCAAGTACAGAAATAGTAGTAAGGATAAAAGAACATCCTTCAAGCAAGAGAAGCACATGAATGTTAAAATAACTGTCTAACATGACTAAACGACCAAACCCATATCTGAGATCTTGAAGCTTGGTTTCAATCATCAGAAGTTGCCAATCAGAGAAGAACCAGAAGAAGATGAAGAAGATATATAACCAAAATTACATCTTTTGAGAGAAAGAACTCCAATCCATTGAGTTTAGTTTTGAATGATTGGAATTGAAATGAAAATAGTTGAATCAAAATCATTAAATAACAGAAGAAAGAACTCACAATGAGTTGCTTAGTATATCCTTGTCCAACGTGCTCGCTTTCCTCGCAAAGCTTATCAAGAAAAAGGAAACGACGAAGACCATATCTACGGACAATGCGGGAAAGACAGAAGAAAGAGAGGGTAGCAATGACAGTGAGAGACAATTGTCGTTTCTTCTCAAGAACACACCCGCTGAAGCTTGGTTTCAACTTTCAAGAGATGAAGAAGGAGAACAAGGACTCTGGTGCGATGAAAGTCATGAGAGAGAGTCAAGAGTCGAGAGAATCAAAGAGATTGAGGGACTGAGAGTCTAGGAGTCGTTGCCGACTCTCAGTCTGGGAGGCGCCGTTAGGGTTTGGTTTCAAAGAGAGAGATTGAGAGAAGAATGTTGGTTAGTTTCAGACCTCAGTGAGAGAGAGATTGAGAGGCGTCGTTAGGGTTCTTGAGACTCTGAGGGTCGATTAGGTTTAGCTTTAGGGTTTGGATTATATATATATATATATAGGGTCGGTCCAGGCTTGGCAGGGCTCAACCCTAACCCAGCCCAACCCTGCCAGGGTTCATACAAAATTAAGCCCTAACCTAGCCCTATCAAGGTTCGGGCCGGGTTCAACCCTGCCAAGGTTCAGGGGCGGGCCTGGGCGGGTTTGGGTTGTCAGGGTAAAACTTGCACCCCTAACTCCAGTTGTGCGAACAGGGCTGACCAACAAGAGACGATTTGGATCACAAACTCATAACCATGCTAGTGTCAGTATTAGTACTATTCACACAACGATTCCCATCCAAGAAGAAGGTCAAAAGGGGAGAAAAGAAAAAAAAAAAAAAAAAAAAATATTATATATATATATATATATATATATATATATATATATATATATATATATATATATATATATATCACAATAATGTATGGAAACAATATTAGAAATAAATTACTAAAATAAATTTTTTGAAGAAGGAAGCTGTCCTGTGTGGCAAAGATGATCCACTTGCACCACCCCTTCCTTTTTTTTTTTTTTTTTCTTCTTCCCCTACACAACCCTCTTTTGTCATTGTCATTTTAAATGCTCGATGATACAAATCTGTAAGTGAAAAGCTTGTCTCTTGGAAAGTGATATTGTTGTTAAGGTTTCTTATATATTTTTTGAGTCCAATTTTTATACATGATCTCATATGAAACATAGCCATCACTTCAGGCATTTGAAAGACAAACGAGAATCGAGTATTCTTATCTGAAGTGTTGACCGTGTTCTGTTTCATACACTGACAGAAGAAACTAAGTGTCCTTATTTATATATATTTTTTTCTTAGTATCCTTAATCATCTTGATAACGGCCATATTTGCTGGACTGCATCATCAAATGATCCCTTTTGCAAAGTATCTAATCTACTTTGGAGAAAAAAAGGAGTATGTTTCAAACATTTTAGGAGTGGTAAGAGATTACCAAATGCGAGGGGATCTAAAAGAGTGAAGAGACTTCTAAAAGTAAAGGAGGCTGAAGGCTTTTCAGGGTACAAACTCATATTTTAGTCCACAAACTCACTTATACGGATTATGACTTTATAGGAAGGGTGGTGACTGTGAGACCTCACAAAATGCTTACAAGTGTCTTCTAGTCAGTGATCTTTGCCCCACCACCTACATACGGTCCAGAGCTCACCACGTGTCTGGACAAAACTGACTCATCATGGACACCACAAATGGCAAAGCAATAGTACTTTGAAAGTTCTATCTGTGGTTTTCCCAGAAGAATATGAAAAAATTTGTCCATGTCCATTGTGATACGGACACATGCATCTGTCTTTTACCATGTCCGTGTTTTTTTTCTATCGAGCCATGGCAGTGCATGGCAATTCCTGTCATTGCAGAAGAAGGGAAGGCTGCAATGAAACATGGTGAGGACCATTAAACTACATTGATTCTCCATATAGAAAGCATTCGTCTGATGGTTCTTCTGTGTTGTGTACCAGCCACATTCTTTTCTGTACTGCTGTGTGTTGGAGCTTCCACGTGTTTATAACATACAGTTTTTTTTTTTTGGTGGGATAGATGAGGCTCATACCTATATGTATGTGAGATTTTCATTTTTTTTAATGTATTTTACATTAAAATATATAGTGGAAAATCTTATTTTACAGGAATTTTCTTTTCCCATCATTTAATTACATGGAAACAAATGGAGCCATAGTTCTGTTTTGGAATCACATTTTGGTAAATTGATGATATTTAGTGAATGCTTTATACATTATAATGATAATCAGCTTGTAATTTTTGCTTGACTTGTCACAAACCCTTAAAAACAGATGAGGATCAAAAGGAGAAAAGAAACCTGTTGGGTTATTATCATTTGCTTGGTACTGTCATTTGTAGGAAATGCTTATACGCTCCAAGCCACCCACTATTCTATTGGAAGTTTGGAACCCATCTGCCTAACCCATTAGAACGCTTTCTGATTAATAAATGGGCTGTTGTGGGTTTAGCCAGTAACATGATAATGAAATGGACTGGATTTAGTAGTGGTTTTGACAGATTAAAGGGTGATTAGGCCATTTCAAATGTATACCAGTATAGGTGATGTCCACAATTAGTTTTCGATTCATTGGAAGAACTTCATGTAGATTTGAATTATAATATTATTTTTTTAATTTGTATTATAGTATTATTTTTGAATTAAGTTTTTCATTAAATAGTTTTGTTCAAACTTTTATTGATTTTGAATGAACAACAACTTGCATTGGGGAGTAAACAAACAGTAACATATGATGCTTTGGGATATTTTTCGTACAGATATATGATTTTTTTGGGTGGAGGGTGTGTATATGAAATATATAAATACAAAGTTTCTATTAAAAGCTTACATGTAGGTTTCCACAATGTCTCCTTACTTTCTATCTGCTTCACTTGTAAGTTAAGGGTGTTAAACGAGCTGGTTTTGATTTAACGGTACAGTTTAGTGTGTAATAGGTAAAATCAAAACTGAAGCATTTATTAAATGGTTTCAAAATGCTTACCAAAACCGACTATTAATTAGTTTCGATTTTTGGGTTTTAAAAGGTTCGCTGCCAAGAGGGAGAGCAAGAGGGTTAGGAACAAAAGAGAAGGAAAGCCAATGAATCATTAAAATAATTTTAATCATTGAAAGAGATTGAGATTGAATGCAAATTTTCCTCATCGTTTCACACGATTTCGAGTTTGTATATATCGGTTTAAAACTAATTCTCTAACCATGGTAGAGGCTGTGGTAGAGGACGGAATTTTTTGAACTCAAATACCGACAACAGGCCACAATATCAGGTATGCAGTCGATATGGATATATTGCTCTCAATTGTTATCATATATTTGATAATCGTTACTAGGCACCTGCTCTACCTATGGCCAATGTCGCTGCAACAAATTTTGCTCCTCACATGGACACATGGTACCCTGATTCTGGAGCTACCGACCATATTACAGCTAGCATCAACAACTTGACAATGAAGTCTGATTATCGAGGTACGGACAAAGTGCAAGTCGGTAATGGACAAGGTTTGCCTATAAAACATATTGGTCAATCTAAATGTTTTTTTTCTTCTAGCCATTCCTTTCAGTTAAACAATGTTCTTCATGTTTCATTCATTTCCAAAAGTTTATTAAGTGTTTCTAAGCTGACTAATGATAATAATGTCTCTTTTGAATTTAATCCAAAATATTGTACCATAAAAGATCAATCATCGGAGAAGGTCCTTCTCAATGGACATCTTAATGGTGGTTTATACTATGTCAACACTGGTTCTATGCCTCAGCCTATTGCTTCCCCTGATCAAGATTTTGTTGGTGAACAAACTCTCTTGACATCTAGCACCAATGATTAAGGCATCCATCCCCTAAAATCCTGAAGAAAATTTTCTCCATAAATAAATTGAAATTTTCAGGTGGTTCCAGGATCTCATTTTGTCATTCTTGTCCATTAGGCAAGTCGCATAAATTGCCGTTTTATGATTCCGATTCTGTTTCTCTAGGTCCATTAGATTTAATTCACTCTGATGTGTGGGGTCCATATCCTGTTCTTTTTCAAAATGGCTTTCGTTAATATATTAGTTTTATTGATAATTTTAGTAAATACATTTGGATTTCCCAATGGTTCAGAAGTCTGAAGTTTTTTTCATTTTCTTGTCCTACAAACGACAAGTTGAATTTTTTTTTGAATGACGGATTAAAGCATTGCAAATAGAATGGGGTGGTGAATATCTACCAATTTTCAAATTTCTTGAAACAAATGGTATTCACCATCGCATCACTTGTCCACACATGTATGAACAAAGTGGCCATGCTGAGCGTAAGCATAGACATATTGTTGAAACTGGCTTAACAATGTTATACATTGACAAGGTCCTATTCAAATTTTGGGATGATGCTTTCACCTATGCTTTTTCTTTTTGTTAATAAACAAGATGCCCACAAGGTACCCTTCTCCAGGGGAAGTCCTCTTCAATACAAAACCTGATTACAAAATTCTCAAGGTGTTTGGATGCTCCTGTTACCCTCTCATGGGGCTCTACAATCACAACAAGCTTCAGCCACGCTCTCTGCATTGTGCCTTTCTAGGGTATAGCCCCAAGCATCGAGGTTACAAATGCTTACATATACCAACTAGGCGACTTTACATCTCAAGAAATGTGTTATTTGATGAGGTCACTTTTCCATTTCATAAGATGCAAAAGTTACAATCTTCATCCTCTCTTGATCGGCATCTCACACCATCTAGTAGCATCATCCCTCTTGTACCAACCTTTGTTGTTGAAGTTATGAACCCGCCTCCAGTTCTGACGGATTCACATGTCAAAGAGCCTTGGGTCAACTAACCACCTTTGGCTGAGCCTTCATCCAATCAGGTACAGTCATTGCCTTAGGTCGACAACACATATTTATCGCAATCACGGAAGAGTACCCGCCCTCAGAAGTCAAAGCAATTTTTGGACCGTTTGACGTTTGTAAGTACTCATTACCCGTTGAATGCAGTGTTAGATTTATGTGGGCTTAATTAATTACCTAAACCAGTTGTGAGGACAAAGATCATAATTTTGTTTGGAAGTCGCCACCTAGATTAAGGTCTAGGACCTTAGAAATGTAAAATCTCACCCTAAGGTAAAACTTCGATTGACTCATGACCCTTAGATTGGATTTCTGGTCCATCAGAGATTGGGTAAGCTTCAGGTTATGATTATGGGAAGGGGTTAGGCACCTAAACCACCCAATCGAAATCGGTCTCCTATACCTTTCCTATGCTAGACTCTATCTGTTAAACCAAATCAAACCAAGTGGTTTAATATCATTGAACCGAATCTGTATCCATCAGATTGCCTACGTGTCACAGAATTATTTCAAAAATTAGGTTCACCATCGTAGTTCAGGTGTGATTAAAGTTTATGGTTGTGATTTATGCTTGTGCTTGATTAAGTTCATTGTTCAAGTTGAAGTTTATGCTTGAAAGGTTGAGAAGCCCTATGGGTTAGGATCTGGATAGTCCATGCGAACTGATAGATAGTCCTAGTGGATCTAAGAATGGATAACCCTTTCTGGGTTGGAATGTGGATAACCCTATTTGAGTCAAAATGTGGATAAATATCCTAATGGATCTATGAATAATCCGAGTAGATTTATGATAGTCCGAGTAGACTAAAGTGTGGATCCGAATTTGAGATTATCCCAAATGGCCTATGTATCCTAGGGTTTGACCTAGGAATCAGAATCCACGTAGTTCGAAATGGTGAGTGGATATCCAAGTGGATCTATGGATAGTCCGAGTGGACTAAGGTGTGGATCCAAATTTGGGATTCTCCCAAATAGCCCACGTACCTTAGGGTTTGCCTTAGGAATCAGAATCCGCATAGTTCGAAATGATGAAATAACCTGTTCTAGGCTTAGGATTGAGAACCTATTCTAGGTTTAGGATTGAGAACCTATTCTAGGTTTAGGATTTAGAACCTATTCTAGGTTTAGGATATGCTGAGAGGCAGAAATAGTTCTGAGCTACCCTTTTCATCCTAAGCTTTAATTTTAGAAGGTTTGGCAAAGCATTGTCTTTCTTTATTAAAATTTTTTATTATTTCCCTTTATGCCCTTCCCAAGAATGTGGATGCACGTCCCCACGCCTAGATTGTCTTCTAGAAGTGTGCATACATGACAGTTCAACTAGGGTGCTGCAAAAATGAAGTTATTGCCACGAATGAAATATTCTATCTAAGCATGGCATGTATGATATTTATGGTAACTATCACAATATATAGTAAGATTATGAAAATCTCCCTCACATGGCATATGATACCATAAAAATTTATTTAAACATGGTAAACTTAATATGATATATTCTAAGCATGGCAAGTCTAAACATGGCATGTCTAAATATGGTAATTATCAAGATATTGCTAAATATGGTTAAAAAAATCTATTTATTATACCAAATATAGCAACACATAGATATGGCAAACATGGTATGTGCACAATCCAAACAAAATATGTGAATGCTCTAAATATGGCCGTTTATCCAAATATGGCATGTGGATATTCTAAATATAGCAAGTACACAATCAAATATGGTAGAATTCATCAAATCACTCAAGCAATCAATTGCATGTTACAGTGAATGAGACATCAATGAAACCTTTCTGAAAAATCCAAAATTATCAAAAAACAATGTTCAAGAAGTTCTTTGAAAATATTGTAACTTTTAAGAAGACATTTGGAATGAATAATGACTCAAAAATATCAAAATTGTGACATAAAGTTTCAAGTATTGCACAAACTAGGAACTGCTTTCAAATTCTGTCACATTACACCAAAACGACCATGAATAGGTCTTCTATAACTCAAATTGAGCCCTATTATTTTTCACAGAAAGATGGCTTGACATGCCATATTTCATCTGAAGGGGTCGAATCTCAACAGAGGACAAAACCAGGTCAAATGAATGCCACAAGACTAGATATATGCACTGGTTAAATCTGTTCCAGATTTTTGACCAGTTGCACCATCAATTCCGTATAAAATCCCATATTCAATGAAAATTAAATTAAGATATATGTCCATGTAGATATTTGATAGATCTAAAATTTTATTAAGAAAAAAAAAGTGAAAACAGAACATTCTCTTTGTGAAAAAGATCATTTTCAATCATGCAAATCAGTATATCCCAACAGATTAAAAAATAGAGTACTATGCACTTAAAAATTAATATCAATTCAATTAAAAATTAAAAAACTCCGAAACTAGTGCCATATTTTAGAAGACTTCCATATCTAAAAAATTCACATAAAGTTTCTTTTTTGATTATGGCCATAAAAATCTTTTCTAGAGACTTTCTGATAAGGGATTGCATTATACTCGAGTAGGGCAGCAATGCCAAAGAAGAATTTTTTTTATAGACTTTTCTAATTCCAAATGGAACGAAATTTCCAGAGGAGTCTTCTAACATATCAGAGAGAATCCCATAAAAATTTGGGTTTCAAAATCTAAAAAAAACCACACGAGATTTACGTCCCAAATTTGGATCCTAAATCTAGAAATTTCTGATTAGAAATCCACTTTGTAGAATTTATCAAAAACATCAAACATCATAATATGTCACTCAAATCTTCATCATTGAATAGTTTAAATAAATTATCATACATAAAAAATGTTAGACATGAGCATCCTAACATCAACATGCATGCAATAGAGCATTCTTGATCAAAATTTAATGAAAATAAGCATTTTCAAGCAAAATCAACATTCAAACAATCTAAAGACCCCTAAATTCGTTTTAGGGTACCAACCTTGTACTCGAATGGAGTGAAACTTTTGATGTAGGATTTTTGGAGATCGTATAATGCTTTTTGAAGGTGAATCCTCATTCTCCTCTTCTCTGCTCCTTTCTCCCTTCTCTTTCTCTCTTTCACGTTTTCTCTTTTCTTTCTTTTCTCTTCTTTTTCTTCTCTCTTTCTCTTGGCTTCTCTCCCTTTCACGTTTTTGCTCTCTTCTTCACTTCTAGGAAATCTTCCCCTTGGCTTTTTCTCTTTCTTTTCTCTCTCTTCACCATTTTTTTTTCTCCTCTTCTCTCTTTTTTCTTTTTTTCTTTCTCTTGGCTAGAAAACCCTACTACCTTCTCACGTTTTTTCCTCTTCCCTTTTCTCCCTTTCTTTCTTCTCTCTTCCTTCCTTTTCTTCTTCTTTCCTTCTTCTCTTCTTTCCTTCTTCTCTTCTTTCCTTTTTTCCTTCTCTTCTCTCCCTCCCTCTTTTCACGTTTTTTTTTCTAGAAAATCATCTCCTCCTTCTCACGGCTTCTCTTCCTCTCTCTTCCTTCCTTTTCCTCTTCTTTCCTTTTCTTCTTCTTTCCTTCCTCTCTTCTTTCCTTTTTTTTCCTTTTCTTTCCTTCCCTCTCTTCCTAATCTCTCCTCACGGCCTCTCTTTCCTCCTTTTTCTCAGTTCCTCCCTCTTCTTCTCTAAGTCTCTCCTCACGGCCTCTCTTTTCTATAATATATATATATATATATATATGAGCCGACTTGACTTGGTTCGGATTGGTCTGAGCTGGGCTGGACTAAGTTGGGTTGAACTAGTTTAGACCAAGTTGGGTTGAACTAGTTTGAACCAAAGTTGACTTTTTTTTATCATTTCATAGTCCATTTCTGCCACTATTCCACATAAAATTTTTCGATAGCCTCTATTCCAAATTTTCTACGTTCACTTTATAAAACACTAAAATGAGAAATATTGGAACTTGAATCATCTCATTTGGAAATAAAATGGCCAACTTATGAATTTCTGAAGTTTAAGCATGCCAATTATCGATAATTTAGCTAACCAATCTACATGGGATTCTTCGGAGACTTCTGCTTGAAATTCTTTACGTCCACCTTATAGAATACTAAAAATGGAACATATTGAAACTAAAATCACCTGATTTGGATGTGGGGTGATCAAAATATGAATTTTCAATGATTAAATGACCATTCTATGTGTAATTTTGCATGGGACCCTTCGGAGACTTCTGTATCAAAATTTTCACGTCCAATTTGTAGAACATCACAAATGAAGAATAATGGCCTTCAAATAATATGAATCCGACGTAGAACGATATGAAGCTTTGAAGTTCTATCGATAATTTTGCATGAAAGCTTGCATGGGACCCACCGATGACCTTGCCCGAGATTTTTCATATCCACTTTGAAGATGACTGAAAATAAAGAATATTGGCCTTTGAATCATTTGATTCCGATATCAGATGACTAAGATATGATGATTTGAAGTTTAAATTATAATGCATGCATCATACGATAATTACGTAAATGGCTTTGCACTTTCAAACTGTGATATCTTCTTTGTTTAATGTTAGAATTTGATGATTCCAGTCTCATTTTGAAGATAATCTCACAACCTATACATCCAAGTATGTAATATCCTATGACCCTGCTATGGGGCTCATTAAAGAATCACAAACCTTTGGATTAAAAATCAGAAACCTGCCATATGGATTCACTTATGCTGAGGGTAGCAAAAATGGGGTGCTTACGCCAGTTATTTAGTGGGAGTTTGATTGACATAGTAGAACCAGTTTGGTTTTGTTCGTCACATGGTATGAGATAGGTTTGGTTACCTTAATTCTATTGTGGGAAGGATTTTAGAGTTAGATCTGTATTCTATAAATACAGGGTTATAGTCCCTACAACCACAGTTAACGAAGTTCTCTCCACACCTATTAGCAAGAGACATAAAGATATCCTCTCGAGGCTGTGGAAGACTGTAGCTAAATGATTTTGATCAAAGCTTGGAGACTCATGGAGCGTAGAGGAATCAGCCTCCATAGACAAGTATGTCCTTATGATTAATTGATTATCCCTTTTCCCATTATATTCTAAGGTTGATGTATGGATTGGAATAAGTTTGGTTAAAACCCTAATCACAATAAATTTCTAACATGCGGATCCCTGTGATCATGTGGAACCAAATTGTTTCACTGAGGCAAATAAATCCCCACATTGGCGAGATGCAGTGATGTCTGAATTTAATGCCTTACTTCAAAATGGGACATGGAGCTTGGTTGATTTGCTACTTAATAAACATGTGATTGGATGAAAATAAGTGTTTCATTTCAAACAAAAACCTGATGGAACAATTGATCGATTTCAAGCTCGTTTAGTGGCTAAGGGTTACAATCAACAAGAGGCCATAGATTATGATGAAACGTTTAGCCCGGTAGTAAAACTGGCAACCAGTCACTCTGTTATAACCTTGGCCCTATCCAAAAATTGGCCTATTCGACAATTAGATGTCCAGAATGCATTACTCCATGGACATCTATAGGAAGAAGTTGACATGGCCCAGCCCCTTGGCTTTACAGACTCATCCCAAAAAGTGTGCCGGCTATACGAGGCATTATATGGGCCAAAAGAGACTCATCGAGCATTGTTCTCTTGCCTCAGTCATGGTCTTCATACAATGGGCTTCCACAACGCTAAATCAGATACTTCTCTGTTTCTTCGAATGGTTAATGGTCATACCACAATACTACTGGCTTATGTGGATGACATAATCATTACCAAAAGTCACTCTGTCATCATTCAGCAGTTCATCCATGAGCTGAACTTTATGTTATATTATGCGACCTGGGACTATTGCACTATTTTTTGAGTGTGGAAGCTGTATCCGTTAAAGAACCTATTTCTCCATCAATAGAAAAATGTTAGAGATATACTAACTCGGGCCAAAATGGATGGTGCTAAGGGTATCCCAACACCTACTATCACTACTGTCAAACTTGTTCTTGAGGGAACTTCGATTTCTGATAGCACCCATTATCTAAGTGTGGTAGGTGCCTTGCAATATGTCATACTTACAAGGCCCGAAATAGGTTATGTCATTCACAGAGTTTGTCAGTTCATGCATGCTCCTAAGGAGGAACACTGTATTGCTGTTAAACGTATCCTTTGGTATCTCAAACAGACTATTCAGTTTGGCATGTACTTTTGAGAAGGTACTACTATCGCTTTACAAGCATAATCTGATGCCGATTGGGCCGGATCTCCCTTTGATCATAGCTTTACTAGCCCCTGTTTGATAACACTCTGACTCCTGCTCCCTGACTCTTGCTATGGAGTCATTTTTGAGCTCCCACTTTTTCCTAGAGCTCATTGAGAGAAGGAGCATATTTGGTAACGCTACTCTGGAATCAATTCCAAAGCTCATTGAGAGTAGGAGCCTATTCGATAAAAATGAATATGGAATTGATTTCAGATCTAGTAGTGGTGGTGGTTGGTGGTGGATGGCAGTGAGGGGTAGGTGGTGGGTGGTTGTAGTGGTGGCAGTGGTGGTGGTGGTAGTGTGTGTTGGGTGGTGGTGGCGACGGTGGTGGTGTGTAGTGGGTGGTAGATGGTGGTAGTAGTGGCAGTGGCGGTGGTGGGCCCAATTCTAGATTTTTGCTCTCTCTTTTGGCTCCCAATCTAAAAAAGCAAGTTTTTTTTACTCTTAAATTTTGGCTCTGAGAGTCAATTTTTGAACCGGTTCACTCCATGGGAGCTAGAATCAACGTTGGATTATCAAACACTTTTTAGCTCCTAAATGGCTCATTGGGAGTTAGAATCCAAAGTAGAGTGGGAATGAAATATTATCAAACAGGGCCCTAGTGGCTATTGCATCTATCTCGGTCCTAACCTCATTTCATGGAGTTTCAAGAACCAAACAACAGTGGCACACTCTAGTACAGAGTCTGAATATTGTGGCATAGCCAATGCTGTAGTTGAACTCACATGGTTACAACAACTACTTGGTAAGCTATAAGTACTGGCTTCCTCTTTACTGGTTCTTTGGTGTGATAATCTGGGAGCCATATATCACTCAGTCAATCCATGCTTCCATGCCCGAACCAAGCATGTTGCACTGGATTTCCACTTTGTAACAGAAAAAGTTCTACCAAAGAACTTGAAGTTTGTCTTCTATCAACTAAGGATCTAATTGTTGATATCCTCACAAAGTCACTACCATCTCAATGGTTCTCACATCTTTGCAGCAAGCTTACCATGCACACATCCCCAGTCCATTCGAGGGGTGATGATATGATGCAATCTGAGATACTAGGAAAGACAACAGTGTAACAGAGCAGATCTACAATATTTGTATAAATATTTTCAAATTCAAATTCATTGTAATCTTTTCAATTTATTTCCTTGTTTATCTTCATAAATCTTGGAGATAACAACTCATGTAAATCTTTGATTCCAAGTCTATATAATACGACTATGAATACACTCAAAGTATCAGAGAAATTATCTCATCTCAAATCTATTTAGGTTTGATTAATTCAGGACCTTGATGGTTTTGTCGAGGACTTGGATTATAATTCAATCAGTTGGCCATGAGAGACCGCATGCAGCTCTATTGGAAAGCTGGTACACCAGCATAAAAACATAACTCCTAGGAAAACTGATCACTCGACTTGAGTTCTATTTAGGTCAAACTTTTGATTACTGTTATAATTGGATTTGTCGAATTTGATCTGTTGTTCATAATCCTACGAATCTGGAATTTCTTTATTTTTTAAACCTTACCTTAGGTCCTTTTGTTGCTTAGAATGACACCAGATACTAGGAAACATTAGATACGGGCTAATCCCAAGAACAGGCTACAAAATCGTTGAAAAATGGCACAGGGGTTGATGGAGAAAACCCTAGAATACACATTGTGTAAAACCCTGGAAAATTTGAAGGGAATAACTTACCTTCGGAATGCAGTTGTAGGTTTCACCATTCAGTAGCCTTCACCTAACAAGTTCAAGATTCTTAAATGGCGTTCAGATTCTTAAACGGCGTTCAGATTCTTCCTTCAAAAGGTTGGTTCGTTCTTTAACTGATGAGTGACGAAGGTAATGAAATCGAATCCATGAAGTTGACCAAAAAACCAGTGGCCAAATAGAGAAGGAATAGGGATGCGATGGCTACAATCTCTAGCTGGAGAACAAAACTGACTTGATCTTTGGTGCCAATGGCGTCAATTAAGGAGATGAGAGAGCTGAATATGAAGAGAAAATAGAGAGTGGCAATAGCTATGAGGCTAACAGAGGATAGAGATGATGTCTCAGATGGTGTTCATTTTGCTTGCAGATAGCGACCGAACGAAGAAGAAGAACGATGTTTGGCTTTCCCATTCTCGCATGCTTTGTAGTTTACTCAAAACTAAAGGTAATATTTTAGAGGGGTAAAATGGTTCGTTCACTTAGCCATATGGGCATTTTAGGTATAAAATTTTTAGCTTATTCTTTGCATCGTCAGTTAATGGAAAATCACTAATGGCTTGGGTGTTTTTGTTATTTATTTGGATTTTAAGGGGTGTCTTTGTAATTGTTTGAAAGGTTTGGGATGTACCTAGAATAAGGGCAAACGAGAGGGGAGGTAGCTGTAAATTTTTCGATTGGTTTTGTTTTGAGTTGGTTAAGCTAGTGAGAGTTTTAGTCCTACATTGGTTTGGGATAAAATTGAGTTGAAGTTTATATGTAAAGGGTGTCCCAATATATCTTGAGCCCTTAAAAGGAAGTCTCTCTCTAAAGAGGTGTCCGGGGTTTTGGGATGTCTTTAACTCGCTCGCGAGCGCATAGTAATCCGCGTTGTGCCACTCCCACATGTGCGGACACATACCCATACATATGTACCCTTTTGAAGGGTGGTGAATTATACATTTTGAAATGTAAAGGTACATCCATATGTATAGGGGTATGTTTGGTGTCCCTACTACTTCGTACAAATACTATACGTAGGAAGGTATCCCTATGTATAAAGAGAGACGATCTGAGCCCTTGATCCAAGTGACTCTTGGATCAGCCACATCCTAGTCGTCCATCTAAAGGACATATCCCTTTGAAGTGACCTTCTGAAAGGGCACTAGTTTTCTATAAATAGAGGATATTGCCTCAGTCCAAAGGCACTCAGAATTCACTATGAATTCATCTCTACACACACACACACACACACACACACACACACACACACACACACTCATATTCTGTAGATGGTATTGAGCCCATTCTATTTTTGAAGATTGTTGATCTTAGTCATCAGTTATTCTGACGAAGTTTGGTTATTTGTGTGCACATTATTAGGAGGGCCTTAAAAGGCTATTTTATTTTGGAGATTGGGAATCCGTTGCACTGTAGGAGTTGAGTACAATCTTAAAGAGAATGACTTTCTCTTCAACTCAACCCTTCAATTTTCTAACTTGATTACCAAAGTGTAAGTGGTTAAATTTATTTTACGAGTTTATTATATATTATAATTTTACGTATGATGTATATTATGTTTTATGTAACTGAATTATCTATATAGTTTTAGTCTTAAACAATTTTTATTGCTGTTTATACTACACATTGAAACTAACCAAATTTGCTAGACTACATCATCAAGTGTACATTTTAGAACCCTCTGCAAATTGTCTTGTCAACTTTGAAAATATAAGGTATTTTCTCAACATTTTGGGAATGTTAAAAGATACTAAATGTGAAGGGATATAAAAGTTTTTACCGAAAAAAAAAGGGACCTAAAAGCAAGAAGGGACTTCTAAAAGGTAAGAAAGCTCAAGGAGGCTGAAGGCCTTTAAGGGCACAAACTATACATATTATGACTCTATATAAAAGGGGTGGTGACTATGAGACCTCCCAAAATGCTTACAAGTGTCTTCTAATATGGGTTCTTTGCCCCTCTGACCACATATGGTCTAGAACTCACTACGTGTTCAGAGTCCCGATATAACTGACTCATCGTAGACCCCACAAAGGGTTAAGATCACAAGTTGATAATTACATGTTAATGGGTACTTTGAAAGTTCTACGGTTCAAAAAGAGTATGAAAAATTTTGTCCAGTCCTTGATGATGATCTATCTTTATCATGTATTTTTCTATCGAGCCATGTGTCACGGCTTTAGTTTTACTTAAACCAACCAAGCTGGGTCACGGGTTGGGTTGTAACACATGGCAGTGCATGGCAATAAAGAAGGAAAGGCTGCAAGGAATTATTGAAAATGGTGAGAACATTGAACTACACTTATTGTCCATGTAGAGCATTGGTCTGATTGTTCTTTTGGTTTGTGAATAATTCACATTCTTCTCTGTACCTACTATGTGTTGAAGCTTCCATTTGTTTCAAACTTCCACGTGTTTCATGTTTGAAAATCAATCGATTTTTATAATGCTTGATGAAGCAGCCAATGGTTGCCCACTTACCCCACCGAAAGGAATATATATATATATATATATATATATATATATATATATATATATATATATATATATATATATATATATATATATACTTCCACGTGTATATATATATATATATATATATATATATATATATATATATATATATATAGTATGGAGGTATAGTTGAATGGCTTGAGTTCGGATCATCTGCATGTACTTGTATCTCTTATGGGATCTCATCATCATCGATATAGTGTGGAATCCACCTCTGGAGTATAGGACCCACCGGATATAGATGGTGATCGAATGCCAAGGAGGATGCAAGTGTTAGAAGAGGAGGTATGTAAATAGGAGAAATAGAAAAGGAGATATGTGGAGGACACTCAAATGAATTTCGTTAACATGAATCTCAAATTTGACTTGATACAAAATGGCTAGAGAACCTCCTTTTATAGGCCTCAAAGGAAGCTTCTAGCTATACACTTTTACACACTTCTTCTACCTACTTTTCTTCTATACATTTCTTCTACCTACTTCTCTTCTACACACTTCTTCTACTACCTATAGATTCTTCTAGACTTTAGACTTCTCTATAAATGTTCTAAATAATTATTGTAATATACTATTTTATAATTTACCCTCATAGAGAAAATTACAATTTAATCCATAATTCAAGTTTAATTATAATTTCAACATCCCCCCTTAAACTTGAATTTTGGTGACTCCAAGTAGATAGCGCAACTTATGAAATGCTTCAAACTTTAAAAACTTTGTGAAAATGTCTGCTACTTGATCTTGAGTCCTTGCATGCTTCAATTGTACTTCTCTTTTTGTGACGCTTTCTTTTATGAAGTGATACCTCGTGTCAATATGTTTGTTTCGGTCATGGAACATCGGATTTTTCGTCAATGCAATTGCAGATTTGTTGTCTACAAATATCTTAATTGCTTTTTGTTGCGGTATTTTGAGCTTTTTCAAAAATTGTCTAAGCCAAATTACATGACAAACACATAAAATGACAGCTATATACTCAGCTTTACAAGTGGAAAGTGTCACAATTGGTTGCTTCTTTGAAATCCATGTGAACGTAGCATCTCCCATGAAGAGAACAAAACCCGTTGTGCTTTTTATATCATCCAAATCTCCTGCCCAATCACTATCATTGTATCCAACAAGTTTGAAATCATTGGAAGATGAATAGAAAAGATCAAAGTTAAGTGTACCTTTAATGTAGGTAGAATCCTCTTGGTCGTCTTCCAAAGTGTAGTAGTTGGTGCCTCCATATAGCGGCTAACCAATCCAACTTCATAGAGTGTAAGACCCGCATGCCACGAATCCGGTCTAATCTTACATTTCGGGTTGTGACTAGTATACATATCATGGTCGAGCCAAGTGGACCAAGTGTGTGAAGAAACCCAAGACCCAATATGAAATTTAACTCAAAAACAGTCAAAAGGAGGGTAGGGTCTCATGCCTAAACAGGTAGGGTCGACCCCACTTCAATAGAAGTTCAACCCATGACCTTTTGGTCGTGGGGTCGCATGGGTCTCGGATTATGCGACCCTAGATCCGACCCGACCTGCGACCCTAACCCTAGGGTCTCACGTTTTAAAAAAACGTAGGGTCTCAGTACATCCGACCCTAGGATCGACCCTAGAAAAACAGCACGAACCGAAAATTAGGAAACTTTTCTAATTCCAAGGGGATCTTTCCTAAACTCAATGGGACTTATTTTGGAGGGTTTTCCTTTATAAATAGGCGTCCCTTAGCCTCTTTCACTCCTTTTAGAACCCTAATTGAAAGTGAGAGCAAGAGAAAGAGAAGGAAGAGAAGAAGAGAAGGAAACTTGAAGAAGAAGACTAAGGAAGAAGAGGAAGCTTAGAGAAACCTTTGAATAAAGGTATGAACCTAATTCCTTATTTGAATAAGAGATTCTATAATGGTTATGAAGAACATAGGATTAGGAGAAACCCAAATCATCCATCCGTGGACAAGTTTCAAGAGATTCCATGTAGGAAATCATTATGGACTATGAATAGTATATAACTCGTAGTTTTGAGCCATAGAACAATCATGGAATGGACCATGAAAGTAAGCCAAATGATTCAAACATGAAAGAATGGACTTTAGAATGAAAGGTCGACTCAGAATACGTGTGGTCGCACGTAGGGTCGAATGATATCCGACCCTACAAGACCACAGGATCGACCCCATGCCCTCGGAAAGTTCCAGGGAGGGTGGGGTTGCAAATAGGGTGGATGGATAACCGACCCTACCTGCGACCCTACACCCTAGGGTCTCAGATAACTACTACCCTACCTGCGACCTGACCTGCGACCCTAGCTATACAGCAAGCTTAAATTGTTGGAATTAATTCTAATTAGAATCTATCAATTTGTTACTAGTGATATAAAAGTGGTTCTTAAAGCTGAAAGATGATCTACACTCAATCAAAGGTGAGGGAACAAGACCTAAAGTAATTGGCAAATAATAAACTGTTTTTGTTTATTGAGTCCAATGCCATGTATGATTCTATGATTGTATGATTGTAATGTGCATATCACATGTCATCTATTATTCCTGTTATTACTGTTCATGCATATTTAATTTCGTTTATTATAACATGATGATGATGATGCTAGGAATAGGCATGTGAATGTATGTGTGTGGTTAGTGTACTTGATGCGGGTGGGGCATCAGGGGGAGGACATGACATTGTGGTTCAGCCTGGTCACCAGACTCTAACTCTATCTCTACTTAAGTCTCGTCCACTAACATCGTCGTATCGCCATTACCTTAGCAGAACTAATACATCGTAGGGCATCAGGGGGGACGTGACATTGTGGTTCAGCCTGGTCACCAGACCCTAGCTCTATCTCTATGGATGTATTGAGGGATGCTGGGGTGAGGCCTTAGATATACTATTTGACATTAGGATTGGTTAGTTGCGAGCCCAGTTTGCAAGTCCTCGCCAATAGGGGCTTACGTATTGGTATGGGTAGGGCATCAGGGGAAGTGTCATGCGGTGTTTGATCCGAGCACTTTAGCTCTATCTCTATTCCATGGTAGGTGCATGTGGGGACGACAATGGTGTTTGATCCATTGGACGGTTTCACACACTCATGTATAGAGGTGAGGGGGCCTCCGAACCTTTCTATAACACATTGCAAACTTATAAACCAGACCAAAAATATGAATTGAATGCATGCATATGTTTGTTGCATTGTTTTGTTTACTCACTGAGCTCAAGTTGGAGAGCTGATCCTCGCTCGCGTAATTCTTTTAGTTTCTGATGTTGCAGGTATTACGATTGAAGATTATGTCCACACGCCAACATATGAACATGTGGCGGCTATGATGAGCAAGCTGTGGAGGACTATATGATTCGTTAAGCAAGCGTATCACTATGGATACGCTTGATTTTAAATTTTCGTATTTGGATATTTGTAATATGTATTAAATTATGTTTTGATTACTTGGAGATAAATAGAATATTATTTATTTATCATGACTAGATCTCAGTTCATTATCTGTAAGCCTTCTGCTATTTACTTTATTATCTCTGATTAATGTGGAATGTGTTTTGGTTTAACAAAGTGGGAATAGCCTATACGAGATCCTGGTTGAACCGTTGGTTTATTGACAGTTCATCACACCATTATGAATAGTACGGAATTGGGGTGTGACAACTTGGTATCAGAGCTCTCAGGCCTTTCCCATAAAACCTGAATACTTCCACTAGAGTCCATGAACTAAGTTAGGATAAATTAAAAGCTTTAATACAAACACACCATAAGCACCTGTGTTGGTTGAGACAGAACTTAAACAAGTCAATAATGTACATATTAAAAGTGGAACCATATATGTACACAAACAGAAAGAGAAAATTCAAAACTTATCCTGATAAACGAATATGTAGGGTATGATCTATAAGTCGGGCAGTTATCTAAGTAAACAAAGGATATAGTACAGTAAGAAGAAGGAAGCATCTGTAAAGCAGAAAAATTGAAATATCGAGTTGGTACTCACAAGATGTGAAACTCGATGTATGATTGGGAAAGAAGAAAAATGGCTAGTAATCCCTAAATTCCCTGCAAAGGTAAAGGGAAGGAGCTTAGGATAAATCCAACAGAGATAAGAGAACAATGGCTATACACCAAAAATGAGAGTAACTACAAGAAGATTAAGCTATACTCCTGGGTGACGTGGAGACTCAGAGTGAGATCCACCACAAGCTGATCCATTGCCCACTGAGCATTAAGAAGATGTTGCAACTTGACCCCATCACTATCTGGGTTGAGAATGGGTAATGAAAACTCATTTGAGTAGATGCTAAATAATGATAATCAGATTGGAGCAAATCAAAGGAGGTGAATAATCAGGCCACTCCAGCCAATCACCTGGACTACCAAGTACCTTGGCTACGGTTGTAATAAACTTGGCCAGATAAAATACAAGAGACCGACTATCCAAGTTGCCAATGCTACATCAATACCTCCGGGTCAAATCAAGTACGGTATCGATTGGTAACAACACTGTACCTCCAGCACCTATTAGCTATAACACAGTGCCTATCATACAGCAAGTCCCAGTAATGCACATCCCAGTATAGAAGCTTGATGCACAACAAGCAGTGTATCAAGGTAGTTACCCTTATCAGCCACTGATGTAGGGGATAGCTGCATCATGATCAAATGATCCGAAAAGGATTTAAGAATGTTTCCTGAAGATGAAGCCTCAAACATTTTCAGCAAAGGATCAAATCTATTGTGGTCTTATAAATAGATAGGTTTATATAGGATGCGGTGCATTATTGACTTACTCCTATGATTATAGAGGATGCACATACCTGATTCTAATTTTCGTACCTTGACAGGATACCTTATTGATTCAACCTGTCAATTGGAGTTATAGACATTATTTCTTTAGTATTAGTCCTGATTATACCAATCTGAACCACTCTCATGATCGACAACATGAACAGAGATATGAACTGAATGAACAGTTAAATGTTTAATTATATTGAGCGTACATATTCTGATTATTACCTGATTTACTGATGTACGAAAACTTTCTCCAGACTTATTCTTATAGTGCCTTGACCAATGACATTATATACTCGATACAACCTATAACCAGGAGGTTAAGAACTGTAAAACCTCTATTTCTATGTATTTGGATCACCGTGTAACTTAACGACCTTTTGATGCCAGTTGGATTACCACAGATTTACTCTTGATCTTTAAACATATGTTCACTAGATAAAGCAAATGTTCGTCATTATACTAAATTGAAAGAAGGAAATGAATTGTTTTTGGATAAACATTCTGATTCATTCATCCACTGACCTTTGTTGATAATGATGTTTAGTGAATAAAGAATTATGAGAAGTATGATGATTAAATTCAGATTTGATTCTTTAGCCAAGGAACCTCAGATGAAGAAATGGAGGGTCTGTTTCGAGATTGCTCAATGGATGGATATGAGTCATGTCTATAAAAGAGTGCATGAGCAAATAGTGAAAACTATGAAGAGTAATTAAGAAAGAGTAGATAGCACTCAAGTAAAGTTAAAGATGGTTATATCGATAGAGAGTTTGACAAGGAAGAAGGTTTCTAAAAGCATATCTAAGAGTGGATACAAGGATGAAATTGACAATGGTGGCATTGATAGTATTCAGATTAGTACAAGTAACACTGAGTTATGTCCATTGTCGAGTGAGATGATTAAGCAAGACCAAGACAGTTTGACAGAATTAATGAAATTTGAGAAATTACCCTAATGCTTAGACTTGGGATATGTAATGAGTAAATAGTCATAAGATGCTTTTCGAGATATAAAATAGAATGATAAAAGAAGGTGTAAGCTAATGAGCTTTTTGGGATATATGAGATTTTAAGCAATAATCATTGAAAAACTAAGAGATGAAGGAACTACACAAGCTCTTAAGACCTTATACCAGATTTTGCTAGTTCAAGCCCTTTTGGACTAGATGTTGTATTGGATGAGTGTTATTAACAATGTTTGAAGCATATGGATGGACGAAAGTTGGATGCAACCTAAATCGACTTGAGATGACAGATTTTGACGTCATCTTGGGAATAGACTGGTTGTCTCAACACTCTATAAGTGTTATGTGCATAGAAGAGGTTATCATTCAAGAGTAAAGACGGCATATAAATTAGTTTTATTGGAAGCATGTTTCCTAAGAAGTGAAAGCTGATCCTCTCTATGCTAAAGGCGAAGAGATGCTTTGAAGAGAAAAAAGTTAGATATATGGTATCTATGGTATACGTTACCAAAGAAGCACCACAGATGGAAGACATTGATGTGATGCATAAATTCCTGATGTGTTTCCAGGAGACTTACCTAGGTTACCATCTAATCATATGACCGAGTTCGTCATCGACTTATTACCAAGGACGATACTTGTGTCAAAGACACCTATAGAGTAGTTCCTATGTAGTTGAAGGGATTGAGACTCAACTACAAGAGTTATTAGACTAAGGTCCTAATAGGCTAAGTATTGCATCACGGGGAGCACCAATGCAATCCGTGAAGAAGAAGGACGGTAGTGTCAGATTATGTATAGATTATCGAGAACTAAACAAGCTCACGATCAAGAATCGATATCTACTACTTCAGATCGATGACTTGTTTAAACAGTTGCAAGGAGCAAAGGTATTTTCTAAGATTGATCTTCAGTCAAGATATCATCAGTTGAATAATTTGGACAGAGATATCTCGAAGATAGTTTTTTTAGAATCGAGATTGGACATTGTGAGTTCCTGATTATGATGTTTGGATTAACCAATGCCCTTACATTTTATGGAACCGATGAACTGGATGTTTCATGACATGTTGGATACGTCGATCATTGTTTTCCTAGATGATATTTTGGTTTATTCCAAGAATGAAGCAACTCATACAACGGATCTTGGAACAGCTTCACAACAACTGAGAAGGGAAAAGCTTTATGCCAAGTCCAAGAAATATGAGACCTAATTAAACAAAGTGATTTTCTTAGATCATGTAGCATCATAAAAAGGGATTAAAGTGGACTCTATTAAGATAGAAGCAATCTTATGGTGAGAAATACCTAAAGAATATTGCGAAGATCAGAAATTTCTTGGGTTTAGCTGGTTATTACAGACGATTCATGGAGGACCACTCTAGGATCGCAATACCTCTTACCAAGCTAACCAGGAAGGGAGAGAAGTTTAATTGGACTGACAAGTGTGAAGAGTGTTTCCAGACTCTAAAGCTAGATTGATATCTACTCCCATCTTGACTATTCCTATTCCAGGACAACCATTTACCTTATACATTGATGCGTCTGGATTGGGTTTAGGATGTGTTCTTATGCAAGGAGAACAAGCGATTGCATATGTTTCAAGATAACTGAAGGAGCATGAAAAGAATCACCTAACTCATGACTTGAAGTTAGCAACTGTAATTCATGCAATCAAGACGTGGAGACATTATCTATATGGAGAAGGATTTAGATTAAATCTGATTACAAGATTTTTATTTATCTCTTCACCCAGAAAGAGTTGAACATGAAACAGAGACGATGGTTAGAACACTTGAAGGATTAGGACCGCGATATTCGATGTCACCGGTGCAAGGCTAATGTAGTAGCTAAGGCCTTAAGCAAAAAGGGAATTATGAAGTCCGAGGAAGGATCCAGTATAAATGTTGTCTTATGTTTCACAGTAATAAATTCAGATTTAGAAGAAGAGTAACATATACTAGAAACTCGTGATGATCTAATTGATCGAGGACTTATGGATGAACTTATGGAGCAATAATTCTTTGGCTGTGCTTGTGGCATTAAAGATCATCTCTGAATTGATGGATGAAGTAGAAGTAGTAATTTTTGATATATCCTTATATAAGAACGGTGCAAGAAGATTTAGAGAAGGAAAAATCTAAACCTGACTTACTTTGGATGCGGAGACGGTACTCAGATGCAGAGGTAGATTCTGAATACTTGAAGATAAAGACTCGGATATCATGAAGAGGATAATGATAAGAGCCCATTGTACTCAATATCCAGAACATCCTGGAGTACCAATATGTATCATGACCTGAAGATATTGTACTGGTAAAGAGGAATGATAACAGATGCGGCTTAGTGCATGTTCCAGTGTCTGAATTATCAACAAGTAAAGGCTGAAAGACAAAGATCAACATGGCTTACTACAACAACCATCAGAGCCAGTCTGGAAATGAAACTGCACTATAATGAACTATGTCACTGATTTGCCACTGACTCCTAGAACGGTTGACACAGTTTGGGTGATTGTTGATCGCCTTAGGAAGATAGTTTATTCTATTGCTATACGACCACGGTATGCTTTGGAACGGCTAACTAAGCTATATGTGGATTGAATTTGCTACCAAGCTACTATGTAGATGTCACCTATAAAGCATGGTACGGTAGAAATGTCAAATTCTTTTGTTATGGAATAAAGTTGATGAATAAGGAATTGTAAGACCTGAGTCTGTTGAAGAAACATGTTGAGTAGCAGACAAGATCAAAGGAAAGGGCCAAGATAGCTCAAGTTTCTTAGAAGAGACACCAAGACTTCGAGTTCGCCATAAGTGACAAAGTGTTCTTGAAGATATCACTTATGCATGGATTAAAAACAATTCAACGAGAAGGAAAATTTGTATCCGATATATGTTTTGGACCTCATAAAATTTGGAGAGACATAGAAAAGTTGTATATCAACTAGCATTACCGCTGTCCATGTCTAGTGTGTATGACGTATTTTACTTGTCTCTATTGAAGAAGTACATTGGAGATCTATATCAAAGGTATTGACCACAGATCTATTGGATTAGATAGAAGATTTAACCATTGAAGTGGTACCAGCCTAGTTCACTGGTTGAAAGGTACAATATCTCCAAAGCTGAGATAATTATTATATGAAGGTAACCTGGCGAAGACAAGACGTGGAGAAGATTCCATGGGAGGAAGGAGATGCAATGCGGAAACAGAATTCCCACCTATTGATTCCAAAGTAAATTCAAATTTTGAGGACAAAATTTATATTAAGGAGGGGGGAGTTGTAAGATCCATACGTTCAAATTTTGAAGGTAACCTGGCGAAGACAGGTTACCTTCAAAGACAAGACGTGGAGAAGATTCCATGGGAGGAAGGAGATGCAATGCAGAAACAGAATTTCCACATATTGACTCCAAAGTAAATTCAAATTTTGAGGACAAAATTTATTTTAAGGAGGGGGGAGTTGTAAGATCCATACGTTCAAATTTTGAGGACGAAATTTCTTTTAAGGGTTGGAGTTGTAAGACCCGCACGCCACGAACCCGGTCTAACCTTACATTTCATACATTTCGTGTCGTGACCAGTATACATATCATGGTCGAGCCAACTGGACCAAGTGCGTGAAGAAACCCAAGACCCAATATGAAATTTAACTCAAAAATAGTCAAAAGGAGGGTAGGGTCTCATGCCTAAACAGGTAGGGTCGATCTCACCTCCACAGAAGTCCAACCCATGACTTTTTGGTCGTGGGGTCGCATGGGTCTCAGATTATGCGACCCTAGATCCAACCCTACTTGCGACCATAACCCTAGGGTCTCACGTTTTAAAAAAACGTAGGGTCTCAGTACATCCGATCCTAGGATTGACCCTAGAAAACAGCACGAACTGAAAATTATAAAACTTTTCTAATTCCAAGGGGATCTTTCCTAAACTCAATGGGACTTATTTTGGAGGGTTTTTCTCTATAAATAGGACGTCCCTTAGCCTCTTTCACTCCTTTTAGAACCCTAATTGAAAGTGAGAGCAAGAGAAAGAGAAGGAAGAGAAGAAGAGAAGGAAACTTGAAGAAGAAGACTAAGGAAGAAGAGGAAGCTCAAAGAAACCTATGAATAAAGGTATGAACCTAATTCCTTATTTGAATAAGAGATTCTAGAATGGTTATGAAGAACATAGGATTAGGAGAAACCCAAATCATCCATCCGTGGACAAGTTTTAAGAGATTCCATGGAGGAAATCGTTATGGATTATGAATAGTGTATAACTCGTAGTTTTGAGCCATAAAACAATCATGGAATGGACCATGAAAGTAAGCCAAAGGATCCAAACATGAATGAAGGGACTTTAGAATGAAAGGTTGACTCAGAATACGTGTGGTCGCACGTAGGGTCGAATGACATCCGACCTTACAAGACTACATGATCGATCCCATGCCCTCGGGAAGTTCCAGGGAGGGTGGGGTCGCACATAGGGTGGATGGATAACCTACCCTACATGCGACCCTACACCCTAGGGTCTCAGATAACTGCTACCCTACCTGCGACCCGACCTGCGACCCTAGCTATACAGCAAGCTTAAATTGTTGGAATTAATTCTAATTAGAATCTATCGATTTGTTAGGTTTTTCTAGTGATATAAAAGTGATTCTTAAAGCTGAAAGAGGATCTACACTCAATTAAAGGTGAGGGAACAAGACCTAAACTAATTGGCAAATAATAAACTATTTTCGTTTATTGAGTCCAATGCCATGTATGATTTTATGATTGTATGATTGTATGATTGTAATGTGCATATCACATGTCATCTACTATTCCTGTTATTACTGTTCATGTATATTTAATTTCGTTTATTATAACATGATGATGATGATGATGCTAGGAATAGGCATGTGAATGTATGTGTGTGGTTAGTGTACTTAATGCGAGTGGGGCATCAGGGGGAGGACGTGACATTATGGTTCAGTCTGGTCACCAGACTCTAGCTCTATCTCTACTCAAGTCTCGTTCACTAACATCGTCGTATCGCCATTACCTTAGCAGAACTAATACATCGTAGGGCATCAGGGGGGGGACGTGATATTGTGGTTCAGCCTGGTCACCAGACCCTAGCTCTATCTCTATGGATGTATTGAGGGATGCTAGGGTGAGGCCTTGGATACACTGTTTGACATTAGGATTGGTTAGTTGCGAGCCCATTTTACAAGCCCTCGCCAATAAGGGCTTACATATTGGTATGGGTAGGGCATCAGGGGAAGTATCATGCGGTGTTTGATCCGGGCACTTTAGCTCTATCTCTATTCCATGGTGGGTGCATGTGGGGGCGGCAATGGTGTTTGATCTATTGGGCTGTTTCACACACTCATGTATAGAGGTGAGGAGGCCTCCGAACCTTTCTATAACACATTGCAAACTTATAAATCAGACCAAAGATATGAATTGAATGCATGCATATATGTTTGTTGCATTGTTTTGTTTACTCACTGAGCTCAAGTTGGAGAGCTGACCCTCGCGCGCGTAATTCTTTTAGTTTCTGATGTTGCAGGTATTACGATTGAAGATTATGTTAACACGCCAACATATGAACATGTGGCGGCTATGATGAGCAAGCTGTGAAGGACTATTATGATTCGTTAAGTGAGCATATCACTGTGGATACGCTTGATTTTAAATTTTTATATTTGGATATTTGTAATATGTATTAAATTATATTTTGATTACTTGAAGATAAATGAAATATTAATTATTTATCATGACTAGACCTCAGTTCATTATCTGTAAGCCTTCCGCTATTTACTTTATTACCTCTGATTAATGTGGAATGTGTTTTGGTTTAACAAAGTGGGAATAGCCTATACGAGATCTCGGTTGAACCGTTGGTTTATTGATGGTTCATCACACCATTCTGAATAGTATGGAATTGGGGTGTGACATAGAGAATGTTAGGTCTTGTGCATGTCAAATAACACAAACTTTCATTCTCTATGTCACACCCCAATTTGATTCCATTCTCTACAGCTGTATTGATCGATTTGCAATCACTCATCTTGAATTTATTAAGTATTTATTTTGCAAACCCTTCTTGAGTGAAAATCCCTTTCTCTATTTGCTACACTTCAACGCCAAAGTAGTATGACATCAGCCCAATATTTGTCATCTCAAACTCCTGAGTCATAGCTTTCTTGAACTCTTCAAACATTTTGAGCTTATTTCATGTGAATCAAATCATCCACATACAAGCATACAAGCAACATATCTCCATTTTCATTCATCTTAGTGTAAAGGGCATACTAACTTAGACACTTGCTAAAATTATTTTCTTGGAAATATTTGTCAATTCTACTATTCTATGCCCTTGGTGATTGTTTCAAGCCATATAAGGCCTTTTTCAACTTCCAACACTTTATTTTCACACCCTTTCACTTCATATCCCATGTGTTGCTCTCCACAAATCATTTTTTTTAAAAAGCCATTTAAGATTGCAGATTTAACATCCATTTGATATATCTTCCAATTGTTATGAGTCGCCAAAGAAATTATCAATCTTATAATTTTTAAATGAGTAACAGGAGCAATTACCTCATCATAGTCGATGCCTTGATGTTGCTTGTATCCTTTGGCGACCAACCTTGCTTTGTATCTCTCTACTTCTCTCTTGGTATTTTTCTTTGCCTTGTACACCCATTTCACTCCAATCTCTTTTTTTCCTTTTAGTAGAGTTGTTAGCTCCCATGTGTCATTCTTCTTGATCGCATTGATTTTTTCATCCATAGCATTTCTCTACTTCTTGCTTTACATGCATCTTCAAAACCTATAGGCTCACGATTGGCAAAGAGACAAGACAGAATGAAATTATCTTGATTTTTAATTACCTCATAAATTTCTTGTAGATTCCTCCAATGTAGTGGCATTTTACTTGAGTTCTCTTCTGATGAAGGTGATGAGTCTCTTCGAGCAATTGGTGATGGTAATGGTGGCGGTGTAGTTGGCACTTGTGGCTCTCAAACTGTTTACTCTTCTTCTTCTTCTTTAACGAAGGGGAAGAAGTCATAATCATCTTTTGGAGTGTTTCAATCCCATGTTGATTCTTCATTAAATTCAACTTCTCTATTGATAGTGATTTTTCTATTGCTTGAAGCATATAGCTTATAGCCTTTTGAGCATGAGTTATAGCCAATGAAAACATATTTTATACTTTTATCATTTAAATTTGATCTCTTTTGATCTAACACATGAGCATATACAATGCTTCCATACACTCTTAGGTGTAAAACACTTGACTTTCTTCCACTTCATGCTTCTTGTGGTGTTTTATTCCACACACTTTTAGTGGGACAACAGTTTGATAAAAAAATCGCACAATCAATCGCTTCAGGCCAAAATTCTTTGGGCATACCTTTACTCTTCAACATACTTTGAGCCATGTTAAGAATAGTTAAGAATAGTTCTATTATTCCTTTTAACGACTTCATTTTGTTGTAGAGTGGATGGAACCGTTAAAGGACGGTGAATTCCATTTCATAGTATTACTTGAATTTATTTGATGTAAATTCGTCTCCTCTATCGGATCTCATGGTTTTTATAATATAGTCACTTTGTTTTTCAACTATTGCTTTAAATTTCTTGAAAGCTCCAAACACTTCTGATTTTTGTTTAAGAAAATAGAGCTAAGTCTTTTTACTAAAATCATCAATAAATAGAAGAAAATACTTATTCTTTCCAAATGAACTTGGATCTATTGGCCTGCACATCAGTATGAATAAGTTCTAGAGGCTCTGATGCCTTTGATGTAACTTCCTTTGGAAATATTTTCCTTGGATGCTTACCTAAAAGACATCCCTCACATAATTGATCTGGGTAATCAATAGAAGGTAATCCTTTCACCATTCCTTTCTTACTTAACAACTTCAGCCCATCAAAGTTTAAGTATCCAAATCTTAAGTGCTAACACTAAGAGGAGTCTTTCAAGCAAGCCTTTAGGCACTTAGCAACATCATTTTAAAGAACATTCTATTTCTAGTCATTGGCACCTTTGCAATCAAATTGCTCTTTTTATCTCTTATAAAGAGTACGATCTTTTCTGTGGATATCATAGTCTTTTTCCAAGAGTTATCTCAAGCTCAATATATTATTTTTCATATTGGGCACATAGTAGTATTATAAATAAATTGGTGCCTTCCATTTTTAAGACGGATCAAGACATTACCTTTTTCCTTGATCAAAATTTTGGAAGTATCTCCAAAAGTAACACTGTTGCTTACCAATTCATCAAGCTCCACAAACATGCTCTTATTCTTGCACATATGGTTGCTTCCTTTGGTGTCAAGATACCATGTGTTGTTTTCTCTACTTTCATCTCCTTTGTATGTCAACAATGATGTGGACTCTCCATCTTGATTCCTTTCTACATAATTAATTTTTTTTTAAATATTTAGTATTTTTTCTACATTCTGAAGAATAATGGCCAAACTTTTTACAATTATAGCATTGAACTTGGGATTTTCATACCTTTGTATTTCATTTTGATTTGAATAATTTCCTCTTCCATGACCTCTTGCATGATGGTAATTTTAATGCTTTTCTTCATTATTGTATGGGTTTTGGCCGTCTCTTCCTCTTCTTCCTTGGTAACCACAACGTCCTCATTTTCGTCCTCGTCCTCGTCCTCTTTGGCTTCTTTCATTGCCATGTCTTTCTTCTCTTCTTTCCAAATTGAGTTTGGTTTGAAGAACCTGCTCCAATGGCTCTGGCTTTTTCTTATTGAGCCTTTCTTTATGGGCTTATAATTAACCCATGAGTTGATCAATACTCATAGAATATAAATCTTTTTATTCTTTAATAACCACAACAATGTAATTAAATTTTGTATCTAAAGATCGAAGGATTTTTTCAATCACCCGAGTGTCATGTAACATTTCTCCATATCTTTTCAATTGATTTGCAACTGCTAAAACTCTAGAAAAATAATCAAAAATTGATTTCGAATTTTTCATATGTAAAGATTCAAATTCACCTCTAAAGGGTTGGAGATGTACTTTTCTCACCTTATCAACTCCTTTGTGAGAGTTTTGAAGAATCTCTCATGCTTGTTTGGCGGTGGTTGCACATGTTATCTTTTCAAATGTGCCTTCATCTATACCTTGATAGATGATGTAAAGAGCCTTCTTATCTTTTTTTCTTACATCCTTCAAAATATGCCTTTGAGTTTGGGACAAGGTGGTTTCATCTTCTGCCTCCTTGTGACCTTTCTTTATGATCTTTCATGCATTTTGTGCTCCTATCAATGCCTTCATTTGGATGCTCTAATTTTCGTAGTTGTCTTTGGTGAGACGAGAAACTTGAAAGAGAAACATTCCATTAGTCATATTCGAACCGGCTCTGATACCACTATATTAGAAGAGGAGGTATGTAAATAGGAGAAATAGAAGATGAGACATGTAGAGGAGCACTCAAAGAAATTTCATTAACATGAATCTCAAATTTGACTTGATACGAAATGGCTAGAGGAGACCTCCTTTTATAGGCCTCAAAGGAAACTTCTAGCTGCACACTTCTACACACTTCTTTTGCCTACTGCTCTTTTACACACTTTTTTTGCCTACTGCTCTTTTACACACTTCTTTTACCTACTATAGATTCTTCTAGACTTTGGACTTCTCTATAATGTTCTAGATAATTATTGTGATATATTAGTTACTAACTTACCCACATAAAGGAACCTACAATTTAATCCATAATTCAAGTTTAATTATAATTTCAACAAGAAGTACATGTAGGTGAACTTTTCCCTAATGGCTAAGTACTAATGAGACAGGGATATTGAAAACATCTGTTGCCCGCATATTTTCAGTTCTAATTCCTAATGGGATTGTTGCTTTTTGGATTTGTTCTGAGAATCTGCATGAGAATAGTATTGCGAACAATTCTACATTGGTTAAGTTTTGAAATCAATGCCTTACATACTTGACAGTCTTTATTTCTGAATTAAAAATTTTGAGATGAAAACTTAACGAATATGATCTGTCAAGAAGTTTCAATTTCAAAATGTCATGCATAGTACAGATAAAACATCAATTAAATGCCTTCAAATTGTTATGCAGCCTAACAGCAATCCCCCTTTAAAGTGTTTCTTAATTAATAAGGTGATGATGGTGACCACTTGAGTTTGTCAAAAGATTACAAGTTCATTTAGGGTCTTTGGTTGCCCTTCCACAGTCCGCTTTTATTCAAGATAGAAAAATTGTGGATAATATCATAATTGCTTATGAGGTTGTTCACTTTATTATTCATCAGAAGACTACTAAGTCTAAATATTTGGCATTGAAACTTGATTTAAGCAAGGCCTATGATCGGTTAGAATGGAGTTTTATTGAACTTGTATTACAACAGTTGGGGTTTGCTGCTGGCTGGATTGCAATGGTGATGCAATGTATTAGGATAGTCTCGTATACGCTACTCATAAATGGTGCAGAAAGGGGCTCATTTCAGCCTAGTATAGGGGTTCGCCAAGGTGACCCTCTTTCACCTATCATATTCATATTGTGTGCACATGCACTTTCTTCTCTCTTATCCTCTAACTCTTCTGGCATGTAGAGGTATTCATATCAGAGGTCATACGATGCCTATTAATCAATTATTATTTGCCGATGATTGTCTATCTTCCCTAAAGTAACACCAGCATCGATTCTCCATTTAAAGTATTGTTTGGACTTATACTGTAGAGCGTCAGGACAAAGCATCAATTATCATAAATCTTCTCTGTATTTTAGTCCTAACACACCTTTTCATTTTCGTCGGTGGTTCTCTAGGGTTTTGAAGATTCCACAGAGGGAGTTGCCACAAAAATATTTAGGAGTACTGATGGATTTCATATTGCCAAAAGGAATCTTTTTCACACTTTGGTGGACTAGAATTTGGAGAAATTACAGTCATGGAAGGCAGGACTACTATACTTTGCAGGTAAAGAGACGTTGCTTAAGGTCGTGGCTTTACCAAGGTCTAACTTCATTTGTTCTTTGTTTAAATTACCTGTATCATTGTTGACTTCCTTAAGTCAAGGGATGACTGATTTTTCCTAGAGTAATGGATCCATAGAGAGGAGAATCCACTAGGTGTCTTGGCCTTGCCTTTGTTTACCTAAAAAACTTGGGGGTTTAGGATTCCGGGAACCCATACTGCAAAACAAGGCTTTGTTAGCAAAATTGGCCTAGCGGGTGTGGACTTCCCCTTCAGCGTTTTGGGTTTTAGTGTTGAAAGTAATATACTTTCCCACTACTGATTTTTTTAATGCAACTTATGGACACCATCCTTCTTGGATTTGTCGGAGTATTCTGGCCGATAGGGAAGTATTGAACAAATGCTTAGCTTGGAAGGTCAGTGATGGGACCAATATCAGAATATGGGATGATGCTTGGATTCCTATTCTTCCAAATTACAAACTGACTTCTACCCCTCCTCCAAATAATCAGTTTACCATGGTTTCTGACCTAATTGATGCCACTTCTCGATCTTGGAGGGTGGATGTCTTGAGGCATCTTTTTTTTATGGATGAAGTGAGGGCTATTTGTAGCATTCCTCTCTCCTTATATCAGTTAACAGATCAATTGATATGGATGGGGTTTAGCTCTGGAAAATTTTATGTGAAAAGTGCTTATTTTTTATTAGAAAAGGAAAATATTTCGATATCTTAAATACCCCATTTAGGAGCAATACTAACTGTTCTTGGCGTTCTATGTCATCCTCAGTGTGGTGCAAGATTTGGACTTCTAAAACCCTCCTTAAGATCAAGCATCTCTTATGGAGGAATTGTGCTCAAGCCTTACCAACAAGTGCTGCCCTAGTTACATGAAAAATTCAGGTGGATTTGATATGCAGGCGATGTGGTATGGAGGTGGAGGATATAGATCACATTTTCCTATATTGTCCTTTTTCAAGAGCTGTATGGTGGGGATGTCAACTATCATTGTGCATACCAGATCATCCAAGGGTGTCGTTTCCTCATTGGCTGGCTACTTTCTGCAATATGGATAACAACTTCTCCAAAAGAGTAAGTGTTTTAATTTTCTCTTATATTGCCTTCCAATGCTGGGCCTTGTGGTCAGCACGAAATGCTCTTTTTTTTCAGAACAAACAATCATCTCCAGAGGAGGTGATTCAATATGCGCTAAGGCCTTTTCATGAATATACAAATGTTTGTAACCTGGGAGGTTTAATTTCAGTTGATTTTGTAACTTAGTCTATAGATATTGCTCCTTGTTGGTCGCCTCTTCTCAAAGGTGCTTTTAAGTTAAATACTGATGCAACTTTAGCATTGGATCACTCTTACAGTGGGGTGGGCTTGATGTGCAGAGATTAGAGGGGACATCCGGTCTTTGCAGCGATGGAGGAATTGAAGTTTGCTTATCCAGCCATGGGAGAGGCTTTTGCAATCCGTAATGCTTTAAAGATGGCCTTTCAGAGGGGCATATGTGATATCCAAGTTGAGATAGATAGCATGGACCTGATTTTGTTTATTTTGGGTTCCAAACAATCTAATGATATGTATATGGATGAAGTCATTAAGGATATCTCTCAGTTAATTTCATTTCAGGGAAAGGTGACCTTTTGTTATATTCCTCGTTTAGCTAATTAGGTTGCTCATTGTCTAGCACGACAGGCAACGATGTGTAATGGTGTAAGACAATTGGACTCTAAATCCAACTGGTTGTTTAATCTTTGTAAGAAGGACTATGTACATGTGGTTACTGTTAGAAAATTATGTGTTTAGGGTTTCCATGAAACCCATTCTCCATCCATACAGTTACCATAGAACACAATAGAGAAGCCATAAATAATGAACATAAAGACACACCTGTCTATAAAGAGATTAATTCCATACGCTCCACGACGCTCCAAGCTTTGATCGAAATCCCTCGGCTACAGTCTTCCACAGCCTCCAGAGGATATCCTGACGTATCTTGCTAATGGATGCAGATAACTGATTAACCGTGGCTGTGGGGACTCTAACCCTGTATTTATAGAATACAGATGTAACCCTAAAACCCTTCCCACAATAAAATTAGGGTTACCAAACCTATCTCATACCATGTGACGAATCAAACCAAACCGGTTATATCGTGTCAATCAGATTCTCACTGAATTTACTAGTTTAGGTAATTAATTAAGCCCACATAAATCTAACAGTTACAGCTGTAAATGAATAGATAGTTTCTCTAGCAAAAAAAAAATGC
This sequence comes from Protea cynaroides, assembly GCA_028583415.1. Classification (NCBI taxonomy): domain Eukaryota; kingdom Viridiplantae; phylum Streptophyta; class Magnoliopsida; order Proteales; family Proteaceae; genus Protea; species Protea cynaroides. The sequence goes on from CM053269.1 coordinate 75,278,497, forward strand.
AAACATCACAAGAGAGAGAGAGAGAGAGAGAGAGAGAGAGAGAGAGAGAGAGAGAGAGATGTTGGTATAT